>JAHBCN010006281.1:0-49717 GCA_019359885.1 Listronotus oregonensis | reverse complement strand
ACCTAATTAATTTAAAAGTTTTTAAAGAATTGTTTAATAATTTTTGTATTATAATGGATTTTTAAAAACCCAAGCTCTCTTCTAAAGGGGAAATTTTTTTAAAAAATAATTGATTTGGGCAAACCCCTAAAGTCTATCTCTTATTTTTTTTTTGTTCCCCGAAATAGATTTGAATATAAAATAATTTTAGTGGATTATTTCCCTATTTTTGGTTAGTTGTGGTCGGTTGAGTAACTTGTCTAGGAAAAAAGGTATAAAAATTTTTTAATAAGACAAAAAAAATAAAGAATAATTTGTTTTTAACCAAAAATTTCTGTTAAAAAAGGGGAAAAAAAAAGGTTTTATTCATGAAATTTTTTGCAATTTTTTTTTTTTTAAACAATTTGTTTTATTTTTTTAAAAATAAATATAATGGAAAAGCAAAAATTAGATTCTTTTTTAAAAAAATTATAAGTATTTTAATAAATTTTTTTTTTGATAAAAAGATTAATTTAGTATCCTTTTTTTTCATTTATTAGGTTTTAAAAAAATTTATTTCTAAATAACCATCATTAAAAAGGTCAATTTTAGAAAAATATTATGATTTTGGATAACTTAAACACTATTTGTTTTTTTTTTTTGTTCTCACAAGTCACTTTGTTAAAAAATTATAATTTTCTTGAATTGTTTGCTAATTTTTATGGACAAGTAATAAAAACACTAAAAAATTGGATAAGACTTTAATTTTTAAAAAAGTATTTTTTTTTAATTTATTCTTTTCAATTTAAACAAAGCATTTTGGTTAAGTAACTTATAATTATTACGAACTGCCCTTTTTGAATATATCTTTTAACCTCACACCCTTTAAAATTACTATTTTTAAAAAAATTTTAACATTTGAAAAATGTTTTGATTTTGGATAATTAAACACTATTTATTATTATTTTTTGTTCTCACAAGTCACTTGCTGTTAAAAAATTATAATTTTCTTGAATTGTTTTTAATTTTTTAGGGGCAAGTAATAAAAACACTAAAAATTTAGGATAAGACTTTAATTTTTTAAATAAGAAATTTTTTTTTTAATTTATTATTTTTTTTAATTTAAACAAAGCATTTTGGGTTAAGTAACTTAAATTATTAAGCAGAGACTGACTATTTGCTTGAATATATCTTTTAACTTCTCATTCCCCTTTCCAATTACTATTTTTAGAAAAAAATTCTAACATTTTTCATTTAAGGTCAAGAAAACTTAAAAATTTATTAAAAAAGTTAATTTTTGCCTTTCCACCCCTTTTATTTCGTAATTTGTTAGAGATACTACCGTAAATTTTAAAAAGTATACCTAATTAATTTATAAGATTTTAAGAATTGTTTAATAATTTTTGTATTATGAAGGATATTTAAAACTAACTCTCTTCTAAAGTGAAACTTTTTTAAAAAATAATTGATTTGGGCTAACCTAAAGTCTATCTATCTCTTATTGTTTTTTGTTCCCACGAAATAGATTTGAATATAAAATAATAATTTTAGTGGATTTTTTGCCTATTGTGGTTAGTTGTGGTCAGTTGTAGTAACTTGTCTAGATAAAAAGGTATACAAATATTTTTAATAAGACGAAAAATAAAGAATAATTTGATTTTAACCAAAAATTTCTGTAAAAAAGGGAAAAAAAAGGTTTTATTCATGTAATTTTTGCAATTTTTCTTTGTTTTAAACAATTTGTTTTATTTTCTTAATAAATATAATCGGAAAAGCAAAATTAGATTCTTTTTAATAAAATTATAAGTATTTTAATCAATTTTTTAGATAAAAAGATTAATTTAGTATCCTTTATTCATTTATTGGGTTTTTTAGAATTGATTTCTAACTAACCATCATTAAAAGTAAACAATTTTAGAAAAATATTTTGATTTTGGATAACTTAAACACTATTTATTATTATTTTTTGTTCTCACAAGTCACTTGCTGTTAAAAATTATACTTTTTTGAATTGTCTGCTAATTTTTTATGGACAAGTAATAAAAACACAAAAAATTCAGGATAAGACTTTAATTTTAAATAAGTAATTTTTTTTTAATTTATTTTTCTTTTTAATTTAAACAAAGCATTTTGGGTTAAGTAACTTAAATTATTAAGCAGAGACTGACTATTTCCTTGAATATATCTTTTAACTTCTCATGCACCCTTTCCAATTACTATTTTTAGAAAAAATTCTAACATTTTTCCTTTAGGTCAAGAAAACTTAAAAATTTTTTTAAAAAAAAAGTTAATTTTTGCCTTTCTGATCTTATTTCGTAATTTGTTAGAGATACTACGGTAAATTTTAAAAGTATACCTAATTAATTTATAAGATTTTAAGAATTGTTTAATAATTTTTGTATTATAATGGATATTTAAAACTAACTTCTTCTAAAGTGAAACTTTTTTAAAAAATAATTGATTTGGGCTAACCTAAAGTCTATCTTTATTTTTTTTTGTTCCCACGAAATAGATTTGAATATAAAATAATAATTTTAGTGGATTATTTGCCTATTTGGTTAGTTGTGGTCAGTTGTAGTAACTTTCTAGAAAAAAAAGGATATAAATATTTTTAATAAGACGAAAAATAAAGAATAATTTGATTTTAACCAAAAATTTCTGTACAAAAGGAAAAAAAGGTTTTATTCATGTAATTTTTGAAATTTTTTTTTTTTAAACAATTTGTTTTATTTTCTTAATAAAATTTGGAAAAGCAAAATTAGATTTTTTAATAAAATTATAATATTTTAATCAATTTTTTAGATAAAAAAAATTAATTTATTATCCTTTATTCATTTATTGGTTTTAGAATTGATTTCTAACTAACCATCATTAAAGTAAACAATTTTAGAAAAATATTTTGATTTTGGATAACTTAAACACTATTTATTATTATTTTTTGTTCTCAAAGTCACTTGCTGTTAAAAAATTATAATTTTCTTGAATTGTTTGCTAATTTTTATATGGACAAGTAAAAAACACAAAAAATTCTGGATAAGACTAATTTTTAAATAAATAATTTTTTAATTTATTATTCTTTTCAATTTAAACAAAGCATTTTGGGTTAAGTAACTTATAATTATTAAGCAGAGACTGGCTATTTCCTTGAATATATCTTTTAACTTCTCATGCACCCTTTCCAATTACTATTTTTAGAAAAAAATTCTAACATTTTTCATTTAGGTCAAGAAAACTTAAAATTTTTTAAAAAAAAAAGTTAATTTTTGCCTTTCTGATCTTATTTCGTAATTTGTTAGAGATACTACGGTAAATTTTAAAAAGTATACCTAATTAATTTATAAGATTATTAAAATTGTTTAATAATTTTTGTATTATGAAGGATATTTAAAACTAACTTTCTTCTAAAGTGAAATTTTTTTAAAAAATAATTGATTTGGGCAACCTAAAGTCTATCTCTTATTGTTTTTTGTTCCCACAAATAGATTTGAATATAAAATAATAATTTTAGTGGATTATTTGCCTATTGTGGTTAGTTGTGGTCAGTTGTAGTAACTTGTCTAGAAAAAAAGGTATATAAATATTTTTAATAAGACGAAAAAAAAAGAATAATTTTTTTTAACCAAAAATTTCTGTAAAAAAGGGGAAAAAAAAGGTTTTTAATCATGTAATTTTTAAATTTTTTTTTTTTGTTTTAAAAAATTTTTTTTATTTTCTTAATAAACATTTTGGAAAAGAAAAAATTAGATTCTTTTTTAAAAAAATTATAACTATTTTAATCAATTTTTTAGAAAAAAAGATTAATTTATATCCTTTATTCATTTATTAGGTTTTAGAATTGATTTCAATAACCATTTTTAAAAAGTAAACAATTTTAGAAAAATATTTTGCTTTTGGATAATTAAACACTATTTGTTATTTTTTTTTTGTTCTCAAAGTCACTTGCTTTTAAAAAAATTATAATTTTCTTGAATTGTTTGCTAATTTTTTATATGGACAAGAAAAAAAAAACACTAAAAATTCTAGGATAAGACTTTAATTTTTTAAAAATTTTTTTTTACTTTATTATTCTTTTCAATTTAAACAAAGATTTTGGGTTAAGTAATTTATAATTTTTAAACAGAGACTACTATTTCCTTGAATATTATCTTTTAACTTCTCATGCACCCCTTTCCAATTACTTTTTTAAAAAAAAAAATTCAAACATTTTTCATTTAGGTCAAGAAAATTTAAAAAATTTTAAAAAAAAAAATTTAAATTTTTTTGCCTTTCTGATCTTATTTCGTAATTTGTTAGAGATCTACGGAAAATTTTAAAAAGATCCTAATTAATTTATAAGATTTTAAGAATTGTTTAAAAATTTTTTGTATTATAAAGGATATTTAAAACTAACTCTCTTCTAAAGTGAAATTTTTTAAAAAAATAATTGATTTGGGCTAACCTAAAGTCTATCTCTTATTGTTTTTTGTTCCCACAAAATTTGTTTAATATAAAATAAAAATTTTTAGTGGATTATTTGCCATTGTGGTTAGTTGTGGTCAGTTGTAGAATTGTCTAGAAAAAAAGGTATATAAATATTTTTAATAAGACGAAAAAAAAAGAATAATTTGATTTTAACCAAAAATTTCTGTACAAGGGGAAAAAAAGGTTTTATTCTTTAAATTTTTTAATTTTTTTTTTTAAACAATTTTTTTATTTTCTTAATAAATATAATCGGAAAAGAAAAAATTAGATTTTTTTTAATAAAATTATAACTATTTTAATCTTTTTTTTTAAAAAAAAGATTAATTTAGTATCCTTTATTCATTTATTAGGTTTTTAGAATTGATTTCAACTAACCATTATTAAAAGTAAACAATTTTAGAAAAATATTTTGTTTTTGGATAACTTAAACACTTTTTGTTATTATTTTTTGTTCTCACAAGTCACTTGCGTTAAAAAATTATAATTTTCTTAATTTTTTTCAATTTTTATATGGACAATAAAAAAAACACAAAAATTCGGATAAGATTTTAATTTTTTTAAATAAGTAATTTTTTTTTTTTTTTTTTCAATTTAAACAAAGCTTTTTTGGGTTAAGTAACTTAAAATTATTAAGCAGAGACTGACTAGTTCCTTGAATATATCTTTTAACTTCTCACCCCTTTCCAATTACTACTTTTAAAAAAAAAATCTAACTTTTTTTCATTTAGGTCAAGAAAATTTAAAAAAATTTAAAAAAAAAATTTAAATTTTTTTGCCTTTCTGATCTTATTTCGTAATTTTTAGAATACTACGGTAAATTTTAAAGTATACCTAATTAATTTATAAGATTTTAAAATTGTTTAAAAATTTTTTGTATTATAAAGGGATATTTAAAACTAACTCTCTTCTAAATAAATTTTTTTAAAAAAAAATTGTTTTGGGGGCTAACCTAAAGTCTATCTCTTATTGTTTTTTTTCCCCCAAAAATTGATTTGAATATAAAATAATAATTTTAGTGGATTATTTGCCTTTGGTTAGTTGTGGTCAGTTGTAGTAACTTGTCTAGAAAAAAAGGTATATAAATTTTTTTAATAAGACGAAAAATAAAGAATAATTTGTTTTTAAACCCAAAAAATTTCTGTAAAAAGGGGGAAAAAAAAGGTTTTATTCATGTAATTTTTGAAATTTTTTTTTGTTTTAAACAATTTTTTTTATTTTCTTAATAAATATAATCGGAAAAGCAAAAATTAGATTTTTTTTTAAAAAAATTTATAACTTTTTTAAAAATTTTTTTTAGATAAAAAGATTAATTTAGTATCCTTTATTCATTTATTGGGTTTTTTAATTGATTTCTAACTAACCATTTTTAAAAAGTAAACAATTTTAGAAAAATATTTTGCTTTTGGATAACTTAAACACTATTTGTTATTATTTTTTGTTCTCAAAGTCACTTGCTTTTAAAAAAAATTTAATTTTCTTGAATTTTTTGCAAATTTTTTATATGGACAAGTAATAAAAACATAAAAATTCTAGGATAAGATTTTAATTTTTAAATAAGAAATTTTTTTTTAATTTATTATTCTTTTCAATTTAAACAAAGCATTTTGGGTTAAGTAATTTAAAATTATTAAGCGGACGCTAGTTCCTTGAATATATTTTTTTCTTCTCTGCCACCTTTCCAATTACTACTTTTAAAAAAAAAATCTAACATTTTTCATTTAGGTCAAGAAAACTTAAAAATTTAAAAAAAAGTTAATTTTTCCCTTTTCTGATCTTATTTCGTAATTTTTAGAGATACTACAAAAATTTTTAAAAAAGTATCCCTAATTAATTTATAAGATTTTAAAATTGTTTAATAATTTTGTATTATGAAGGATATTTAAAATAACCTCTTCTAAAGTGAAATTTTTTTTAAAAAATAATTGATTTGGCTAACCTAAAGTCTATCTCTTATTTTTTTTTTGTTCCCAGAAATTTGAATATAAAATAATAATTTTAGTGGATTATTTGCCTATTGTGGTTAGTTGGGGTCAGTTGTAGAATTTTTCTGAAAAAAGGTATATAAATATTTTTAATAAGACGAAAAATAAAGAAAAATTTTGTTTTTAACCCAAAAAATTTCTGTACAAAGGGAAAAAAAAAGGTTTTTATTCATGTAATTTTTGAAATTTTTTTTTGTTTTAAACAATTTTTTTATTTTCTTAATAAATATAATCGGAAAACAAAAATTAGATTTTTTTTAAAAAAATTATTAGTATTTCAATAAATTTTTTTTAGATAAAAAGATTAATTTAGTACCCTTTATTCATTTATTGGGTTTTTTAGAATTGATTTCTAACTAACCATCTTTAAAAAGTAAACAATTTTAAAAAAATATTTTGATTTTGGATAACTTAAACACTATTTATTTTTTTTTTTGTTCTCACAAGTCACTTGCTGTTAAAAAATTATAATTTTCTTAATTGTTTGCTAATTTTTATATGGACAAGTAATAAAAACACTAAAAATTCTGGGAAACAGACTTTAATTTTTAAATAAGAAATTTTTTTTTAATTTATTATTCTTTTCAATTTAAAAAAGCTTTTTGGGTTAAGTAACTTATAATTATTAAGCAGAGACTATTTTCCTTGAATATATCTTTTAATTTCCCATGCCCCCTTTTCCCATTACTTTTTTTGAAAAAAATTCTAACTTTTTTCATTTAGGTCCCAAAAAATTAAAAATTTTTTAAAAAAATTTAAATTTTTTCCCTTTCTGATCTTATTTCTTTTTTAGATAACTGGAAATTTTAAAAAGTATACCAAATTTAAATTTTATAAGATTTTAAAAAGTTTAAAAATTTTTTATTATAATGGATATTTAAAACTAACTCTCAAAGTGAAATTTTTTTTAAAAAATAATTGATTTGGGCTAACCTAAAGTCTATCTCTTATTTTTTTTTGTTCCCACGAAATATATTTGAATATAAAATAAAATTTTAGTGGATTATTTGCCTATTGTGGTTAGTTGTGGTCAGTTGTAGTAACTTGTCTAGAAAAAAGGTATTAAATATTTTTAATAAGACGAAAAATAAAGAATAATTTGTTTTTAACCCAAAAAAATTCTGAAAAAAGGCAAAAAAAAAGGTTTTTATTCTTTAAATTTTTTTCCAATTTTTTTTTTTTTAAACAATTTATTTAATTTTCTTAATAAATATAATGGGAAAAACAAAATTAATTCTTTTTAATAAAATTATAAGTATTTTAATAAATTTTTTTTAGATAAAAAGTTTAATTTAGTACCCTTTTTATTCTTTTATTAGGTTTTGAATTGATTTCTAAATAACCATCTTAAAATAAAACAATTTTAGAAAAATATTTTGATTTTGGATAACTTAAACACTATTGATTATTATTTTTTGTTCTCACAAGTCACTTGCTGTTAAAATTTAATTTTTTTGTTTTTTGCTAATTTTTTATATGGGAAAGTAATAAAAACACAAAAAATTCTAGGATAAGATTTTAAATTTTTTCAAATAAGAAATTTTTTTTAATTTATTATTCTTTTCAATTTAAACAAAGCTTTTTGGGGTTTAAACCAAAATTATTAAGCAGGCATTATTTCCTTGAATATATCTTATTCTCATGCACACTTTCCAATTACTATTTTAGAAAAAAATTCAACATTTGAAAAATGTTTTGATTTTGGATAACTTAAACACTATTTATTATTATTTTTGTTCTCACAAGTCACTTGCTGTTAAAAAATTATAATTTTCTTGAATTGTTTGCTAATTTTTATATGGACAAGTAATAAAAACACTAAAAATTCTAGGATAAGACTTTAATTTTTAAATAAGTATTTTTTTTTAATTTATTATTCTTTTCAATTTAAACAAATCATTTTGGGTTAAGTAACTTAAAATTATTAAGCAGAGACTGACTATTTCCTTGAATATATCTTTTAACTTCTCATGCCCCCTTTCCAATTACTATTTTTAGAAAAAAATTCTAACATTTTTCATTTAGGTCAAGAAAACTTAAAAATTTTTAAAAAAAAGTTAATTTTTGCCTTTCTGATCTTATTTCGTAATTTGTTAGAGATACTACGGTAAATTTTAAAAAGTATACCTAATTAATTTATAAGATTTTAAGAATTGTTTAATAATTTCTGTATTATAATGGATATTTAAAACTAACTCTCTTCTAAAGTGAAACTTTTTTAAAAAATAATTGATTTGGGCTAACCTAAAGTCTATCTCTTATTGTTTTTTGTTCCCACGAAATAGATTTGAATATAAAATAATAATTTTAGTGGATTATTTGCCTATTGTGGTTAGTTGTGGTCAGTTGTAGTAACTTGTCTAGTTAAAAAGGTATATAAATATTTTTAATAAGACGAAAAATAAAGAATAATTTGATTTTAATCAAAAGTTTCTGTACAAAAGGGGAAAAAAGGTTTTATTCATGTAATTTTTGCAGTTTTTTTTTTGTAAACAATTTGTTTTATTTTCTAATAAATATAATCGGAAAAGCAAAAAATTAGATTCCTTTAATAAAATTATAAGTATTTTAATCAATTTTTTAGATAAAAAATTAATTTAGTATCCTTTATTCATTTATTAGGTTTAAGAATTTGATTTCTAAATAACCATCATTAAAAGTAAACAATTTTAGAAAAATATTTTGATTTTGGATAACAAACACTATTTATTATTATTTTTTGTTCTCACAAGTCACTTGCTGTTAAAAAATAATAATTTTCTTGAATTGTTTGCTAATTTTTATATGGACAAGTAATAAAAACACTAAAAATTCTAGGATAAGACTTTAATTTTTAAATAAGTATTTTTTAATTTATTTTCTTTTCAATTTAAACAGAGCATTTTGGGTTAAGTAACTTATAATTATTAAGCAGAGACTGACTATTTCCTGAATATATCTTTTTAACTTCTCATGCACCCTTTCCAATTACTATTTTTAGAAAAAAATTCTAACATTTTTCATTTAGGTCAAGAAAAACTAAAAATTTATTTAAAAAAGTTAATTTTTGCCTTTCTGATCTTATTTCGTAATTTGCTAGAGATACTACGGTAAATTTTAAAAAGTATACCTAATTAATTTATAAGATTTTAAGAATTGTTTAATAATTTTTGTATTATAATGGATATTTAAAACTAACTTCTTCTAAAGTGAAACTTTTTAAAAAATAATTGATTTGGGGCTAACCTAAAGTATCTCTTAATGTTTTTTGTTCCAGAAATAGATTTGAATATAAAATAATAATTTTAAGTGGATTATTTGCCTATTTGGTTAGTTGTGGTCAGTTGTAGTAACTTGTCTAGATAAAAAGGTATATAAATATTTTTAATAAGACGAAAAATAAAAGAATAATTTGATTTTAACCAAAAATTTCTGTACAAAAGGGGAAAAAAGGTTTTATTCATGTAATTTTTGCAATTTTTTTTTGTTTTAAACAATTTGTTTTATTTTCTTAATAAATATAATCGGAAAAGCAAAAATTAGATTCTTTTTAATAAAACTATAAGTATTTTAATCAATTTTTTTAGATAAAAAGATTAATTTAGTATCCTTTATTCATTTATTAGGTTTTAAGAATTGATTTCTAACTAACCATCATTAAAAGTAAACAATTTTAGAAAAATATTTTGATTTTGGATAACTTAAACACTATTTATTATTTTTTGTTCTCACAAGTCACTTGCTGTTAAAAAATGATAATTTTCTTGAATTGTTTGCTAATTTTTATATGGACAAGTAGTAAAATACTAAAAATTCTAGGATAAGACTTTAATTTTTAAATAAGTAATTTTTTAATTTACTATTCTTTTCAATTAAACAAAGCATTTTGGGTTAAGTAACTTATAATTATTAAGCAGAGACTGACTATTTCCTTGAATATATCTTTTAACTTCTCATGCACCCTTTCCAATTACTATTTTTAGAAAAAAATTCTAACATTTTTCATTTAGGTCAAGAAAACTTAAAAATTTATTTAAAAAAAGTTAATTTTTGCCTTTGTGATCTTATTTCGTATTTGTTAGAGATACTACGGTAAATTTTAAAAGTATACCTAATTAATTTATAAGATTTTTAAGAATTGTTTAATAATTTTTGTATTATGAAGGATATTTAAAACTAACTCTCTTCTAAAGTGAAAAGTTTTTAAAAAATAATTGATTTGGGCTAACCTAAAGTCTATCTCTTTTGTTTTTTGTTCCCACGAAATAGATTTGAATGTAAAATAATAATTTTAGTGGATTATTTGTCTATTGTGTTAGTTGTGGTCAGTTGTAGTAACTTGTCTAGATAAAAGGTATATAAATAGTTTTAATAAGACGAAAAATAAAGAATAATTTGATTTTAACCAAAAATTTTCTGTACAAAAGGGAAAAAAAAAGGTTTTATTCATGTAATTTTTGCAACTTTTTTGTTTTAAACAATTTGTTTTATTTTCTTAATAAATATAATCGGAAAAGCAAAAATTAGATTCTTTTTAATAAAATTATAGGTATTTTAATCAATTTTTTAGATAAAAAGATTGATTTAGTATCCTTTATTCATTTATTAGGTTTTTAGAATTGATTTCTAACAAACCATCATTAAAAGTAAACAATTTTAGAAAAATATTTTGATTTTGGATAACTATTTAGTATTATTTTTTGTTCTCACAAGTCACTTGCTGTTAAAAAATTATAATTTTCTTGAATTGTTTGCTAATTTTTATATGGGCAAGTAATAAAAACACTAAAAATTCTAGGATAAGACTTTAATTTTTTTAAATAAGTAATTTTTTTTTTAATTTATTATTGTTTTCAATTTAAACAAAGCATTTTGGTTTTTATAGTTTATTTTGATTTCTGGGAATATCAACTTAAAAGAAAATTTATTTGGCTTTTCTCCAGAATAAAGATTTTTATATATTATTTTAAAAAATTATACTTTTTTTTTTTTTTTTTTTTATGGAGAGCTAGTCTGCTCTCGCAATAATAGTAACAAAAAACATGAAAAGACATAAAAAGGTTTAATTCTTTATAAAATTGATTTGTTTTAAGTACTATAATAAAATAATTATTTTTATGAAATTATATAAAAATGGAAAATAAACTTACTTGAAAACATTGGCAACCCGTTATAAGATACATATGTTATTTCAAATTTATTGGTTATTGACGGACGGATGTAGCACATAAATTATTTGATTATATTACTTAAAACAGATAAGAAACTAAAAAATTGTGTTTTGTTAACTGACATTGACTTCTGACATGACTTTTTTAAAAAATAGTTACTGGTAAAGGTACACGTACCTTTAATATTTATAAAATATGTATAAAAAAAGTAAATAAAACTTTTAGCCATATAGATAGGTTTTTTATAGTTTATTTTGATTTCTGGGAGTATCAAATTAAAAGAAAAATTATTTGGCTTTTCTCCAGAATAAAGATATTTATATATTATTTTTAAAAATTATACTTTTTTAGAGATTATTATGGAGAGCTAGTCTGCTCCCGCTATAATAGTAACAAAAAATATGAAAAGACATAAAAAGGTTTAATTCTTTATAAAATTGAATTGTTTTAAGTACTATAATAAAATAATAATTTTTATGAAATTATATAAAAATAGAAAATATACTTACTTGAAAACATTGGCAACGCGTTATAAGATATATATGTTATTTCAAACTTATTGGTTATCGACGGACGGGTGTAGCACATAAATTATTTGATTATATTACTTAAAACAGATAAGAAACTAAAAAATTGTGTTTTATTAACTGACATTGACTTCTGACATGACTTTTTCAAAAAAAAAAAAAAAAAGTTACTGGTAAAGGTACACGTGTAGGTACTTTAATATTTAAAAAATATGTATAAAAAAGTAAATAAAACTTTTAGCCATATAGATAGGTTTTTATAGTTTATTTTGATTTCTGGGAATATCAACTTAAAAGAAAATTTATTTGGCTTTTCTCCAGAATAAAGATTTTTATATATTATTTTAAAAAATTATACTTTTTTTTATGGAGAGCTAGTCTGCTCTCGCAATAATAGTAACAAAAAACATGAAAAGACATAAAAAGGTTTAATTCTTTGTAAAATTGATTTGTTTTAAGTACTATAATAAAATAATTATTTTTATGAAATTATATAAAAATGGAAAATAAACTTACTTGAAAACATTGGCAACCCGTTATACGATACATATGTTATTTCAAATTTATTGGTTATTGACGGACGGATGTAGCACATAAATTATTTGATTATATTACTTAAAACAAATAAGAAACTAAAAAATTGTGTTTTGTTAACTGACATTGACTTCTGACATGACTTTTTAAAAATAGTTACTGGTAAAGGTACACGTGTAGGTACCTTTAATATTTAAAAAAATATGTATAAAAAAAGTAAATAAAACTTTTAGCCATATAGATAGGTTTTTTATAGTTTATTTTGATTTCTGGGAGTATCAAATTAAAAGAAAAATTATTTGGCTTTTCTCCAGAATAAAGATATTTATATATTATTTTTAAAAATTATACTTTTTTTAGAGATTATTATGGAGAGCATTGCTCCCGTATAATAGTAACAAAAAATATGAAAAGACATAAAAAGGTTTAATTTTTACAATATTGAATTGTTTTAAGTACTATAATAAGATAATAAATTTTATGAAATTATATAAAAATAGAAAATATACTTACTTGAAAACATTGCAACGCGTTATAAGATATATATGTTATTTAAAACTTATTGGTTATCGACGGACGGGTGTAGCACATAAATTATTTGATTATATTACTTAAAACAGATAAGAAACAAAAAAATTGTGTTTTATTAACTGACATTGACTTCTGACATGACTTTTTAAGAAAAAACATGAAAAGACATAAAAAGGTTTAATTCTTTGTAAAATTGATTTGTTTTAAGTACTATAATAAAATAATTATTTTTATGAAATTATATAAAGATTTTAAATAACAAGTTTTGTTCTGAATGGTTTAAAAATCACAAATTTTCAATTTTTATTTGAACAAAAATACGTAATAAGAATTTCTTTACTTACCATCACTGTTCATTTCGGCAGCAACTTTTACCCATAATTTCCTTTGAATGTCTTGCAAAGGACCTTTATCTTTCTACCCACGAGGGAATACGAAGGACAGCGTATGGTTTGTCGGTCTCTTTCTTTTTTGTTAACAAAAGTCAAACCTACATGAAAACATAACAAAATAACCAAAGCAACCTAGCTGACTTGATTTACGCTGATAAAATAATCGCGCGGCTACGAGCGAAAATCCCATCCCGAGAGGTTTCGCCCGAATTTTATGCTCGTAGCCGCCCTCGCAAAGTTACTTGCAATGGACGAGGGTACTATTGAAAAGCAATAGTTGGGATCTGCCGCACATACCGCTTGGACGCTCGTGTCGCGTGAGCTTGTAGCCGCTTTTTCCCCAGTGGACGACCAGCCTGAGAGGACGGCTACGAACGTAAACTTACTTGCACGCCAGATGCTCTCAGGATGGGATTTTTAGCTCGTAGCCGCACGATTATTTTATATTTAGTTTGCGAACATCAGTCAGCTAGGTTGCTTTGGTAATTGTTTTATTAAGATTGACATTTTGTTGCGAGGTAAAAAAGAAAGAGACCGACAATTTTTTCGCAATTGTATTCCCCTCTTTTTTTTTGGGACTTTTTGACGCCTTTAAAACTGTAATAAGGAATTTCTAAAAATATGCATCTTCTCACCATTTTAAATTGCAATAATAAAAACAATGAAAGCAAACATGTATACTCTGCTACAGTACAGTGTGAACAGCCGCCGCCAGTGGACGACCCCACGAAATCGTTTGTCTTATAGGCGCTTGTTGACGCTCGTATCGCGTGAGCTCGTAGCCGCTTGTTTTCGTTTCCAGTGGACGACTAGGCTAAAGCAAGTGGGGCAAGCTGTTTAGGGCGAACGTGGAAACCCTGTTACTATGGTAGGAATTGTAAGCAACCTCGTACAAACAGTTTTTATTTTCTCTCGGGTAAGATTTCATGATACTTTTATGGTTGGTGGTCCACCTGGCAGTTTAGGTTTGGTGAATAGTCCGACTAGTGAATGGATGTAGCGGCAGCGGACATACTTGTTGAACTGCAATCATCAACTAGTTCTTGTAGTTTTGCATCTCCTCAATTCACAAATAATATTACAGAAATATCTAGCACTCCATTATTTTCTGTAGAGGCTGTACGACCATTTTCAAAGGCACCAGCTAAAAGTGAAAAACCTCGAGGTAGAAAGAGGGGCAAGTCTAAAATTCTCACCGAAACGCCCGAAAACGAGGCCCTAGAGCAACAAAAAAGACAAAAAAGAAAGGTTACAAAATATAATACATGAAGTTGAAACATCGAGCGAGAGTGAGACTTTTTCAATTTATGATTCTGAGAAATAATCTGAATATAAAGGTCAAGATGATGTTAATGAGGTAGCTTTTGATGAATTATCATTTGAAGATTTGTCCATAGGTGAATACATTACTGTTAAATTTTGCACAAAAAAACTATAGTGCACTATGTTACACAAGTTAAAGAAAAGGCGTACAGCGAGTAAAAAGTATATTTTCTGAGAAGAAAAGGGTCAAAATTTTATTGTCCTATAATTGAGCATATGTCTTCAATGGATATAAGGAATATGGTTCGTGTTATGTATTGTATTTTTTTGTCACTTGTCCTTTTAATTTAGATTTGTTACCCACTGTACGGCTCCTAACCTAGATATGGAACAGCTGTTAAATCAGTGTGGTTTATGACGGACACCGTGACGAATTTCTATAACTGAAATCTAGTAGCCTCCCTTAGTATCTTTAAGTACCAAACATAACATGGTGGCAGCGGGTAAAATGGAAATAAACTAGGAAATAGTTTAAACGTTACTGTTAAGTAGGGTTTATTTGGGAAAACGGGCCCGGGTTTTGGGGTAGGCCGTGACAATCGTCGTTACCGGGTGAAAAATTAAAGAAAAAGGAAAAAAACGCGATTAAAAGGGGTCATTTATTTTATGTGGGGGAGTAACTGGGAAAAGGGAAACAGAAAATTACGACTTATTGTCTAATGAAAAATTGAAAACCAGAAATAAAAGGGTGCACTTTTTAAAATTTTCGATGAAATTGATTTTTATTTTTAATTTAGAGAGTTTTAAAAATAAAACCCTAAAAAAATTTTGGGGTTTGAACATTTTTAAATTTTTTTAAAGGGATTTACATATAAGAGAAACATTTAATCGATTTCTTTAAAAGTAATTGATAGAGTCGGCCGTTAATTATTTTTAAAACCATTTTAAATTTTCAAGAAAAAAAACTATTTTGGAATATTTTCCCCTTTATTTTTTTGATTTTAAAAAACCCAGTAAACAAGCATCATCAGAAGGTTGGGATAAAAAATTTACCCAAAAAATTTTCTTCCCAAATATAAAATGGGTTAAAATTAATTTTTAAGTCCTTTTAATAAAACTAAGGGAAGGATTTTTCTTTTAATATGAAACATTTTTATTTTTCAAAATTGACATTTAAATTAATTTAATTTAAAATAAGTTCAATTGGGCGTTTAGTAAAATATTTTTATTTAATTTTTTATTTTAAGGACTTTTAAATTTTTATTTTTTTACATTTAAAATTTTTAAAATTTTATTGAAATTATGTTTTTTTTTTAATAGAGATTGGCATACGGCTTTTCTTTTTAAAAATATTTTTGTGCTTAAAAGCCCTTTTTTAAAACGACCTGTTTGACTATAACCCAGGGCATGAAAACCCCTTTATTTGGGAACCCCTGTTAAATTTTTTTAAATTTTTTTTGTTGCTTTTTTAAAAAAATTTCCTAAATTATTTTTAAAAGTTTTATTTTTTTTTCTAAGAGTTTTGCCAATTTTTTCTGTAGGGCCCATGTAAAGAAGGAGGATTTTTTTTAAACGGGGAAATAAAGAGTGCTTTTTTTTTTTTATTCAAAATTATCAATGATAACCGAGTAAAAACCCTTATTGGTTGCCATTGTTTTATTTTAAAAGATAAAACTTTTTATAATTCTTCTTTGACATTGGTTTTTTTAAATTTATTAAAAATATTGTATGCAGTTTAATTTTTGATTATAAGGGTGAATAGATTGATTATGTATAGTTATATCAGTGTAAGACGGTTTGTGAAAAATTTAAAAAATCGTGTTTGTTGTTTATTTTAGTTATGGTTAGGTCTAAAAAATTAATATAATTATGTTTTTTCAATTTCTAATGAATTTGATATTTGGATGAATATTGTTAATAAAATCTAAAACAGTGTTTAGTTGTCTATTAGTACCCGAAAACAAACTAAAATATCATCGACGTACCTATACCAATACAGAAACTGTTTTGAAAAATTATTATTTTCGTGAATTATGTTTTCAATATTGTCCATGAATATTTCAGCTAAAAGTGGACTCAGTGGATTTCAACTCAAAACATATGGTTCCTAAAAAAGTGTTTAGTCAACAAAGTGTTTCCAAAATATATCCAGTTAAAAACATCCAACAGAAGTAAACCAGCAGAAAAAGGGATAGAAAGAGGAAAAAGGCAGTGGTTGAAAGAAGATATGAAGTTACAGTATCAGAAAAGAGATAATGCTAATGTGTATATTAAGGTAATTCATACCGAACTTGTTAATAAATTACATCCAATAGAGTTTGATATATTACATTATAATATAAGAGATCAAATTAGGGAAATTATTTATAAAAATTTAAAATCCAATCCAAAAAAATCAACAATTTGATCTCCAAAAACCTGTAAATTTAAAACAACAAATGTCAAAGTGACCATAATTTCTTTAAAAGATTTGTAAATTTATCGGAGGTAACATTTAAAAACAAAGAAACTAATTTAATAAACAAAGGATACAATTACAACATGCACTCACAACAGAACATAAAACAATTTGAAACTTTAGGTATAGAAGCAGAAATAGCCCTCAATAAGAATACAAATGTAGCTTCTAAATTTCAAGCAACTGAATTAATAAAAAAAGAATTTCTTCTTCAATCTAAATATAACACCGATTTAGATACCTTAAAGTCAATTAAAACTAAAATTAAAAATAACGATATTACTTTTACTAGAGCGGATAAGGGTAATACCGTTATTGCTCTATAGACAACAGATTACAAAGAAAAAACCTTACATTTCTTGGATCCGGAAAACTATAAAATTCACAAGTCAGATCCTACAGAAAATTTAATAAAGAAATAAAATCAACCTTATCTAATTGCCAAAGTATTATAAATCCAGCAGATAAATGTAAATGAACAATTATGAATCCTTTAGCTCCAAAACTTTACTCATTAATTAAATTACATAAAGATAATTATCCGATTAGACCAGTAGTTTCTTTTGTACAGCACCATCTTACAAAATTTCTAAAATGCTTATTAACTTAATTAGAGACTATTGTAAATTTACAGCTAAATTTAGTATAAAAACTCATACGAATTGGTCGACAAAATTAAGGATGTCTTCATTCCAAATAATGCTAAATTAGTTTTTTCGACGTATCTAATTTGTTTCCCAGCATGCCTCTCAGTTAGATACAATTAACTTAGTAGAAAAATTACTCACAAAAAAAATTCCACCCTGTCATCAAACAAGACATTTTACAGCTTTTATCCTTTAATGTTTAAAACAAAAAAATTTTTTTCAGTTCATAATAAAAAAATAAAAATTTTTTTTGGGGAAGGGTTTAAAATGGGAAAAACCACTGAGTCCACTTTTAGCTGAAATATTCATCATATTGAAAACAAAATTCACGAAAAAAAATAATTTTTCAAAAAAAGTTTCCCGTATTGGTATAGGTACGTCGATGATATTTTAGTTTGTTTTTCGGGTACTAATAGACAACTAAACACTGTTTTAGATTTTATTAACAATATTCATCCAAATATCAAATTCACATTAGAAATTGAAAAACATAATTATATTAATTTTTTAGACCTAACCATAACTAAAATAAACAACAAACACGATTTTTCAATTTTTCACAAACCGTCTTTTTAAATGATTAACTATACAAAACAATCTATTCACCCCTTTTAATCAAAAATTAGGGTGCATACAATAGTTTTATTCATAGATTAATAAATATACCAATGTCAAGAGAGAATTATGAAAAGAACTATCTATTATAAAACAGATAAACCAATAATGGTTTTACTCCGGATATCATTGGGTAATATTGTTAATAAAAATTACATAAAAAGCACTCAGTCTAGTTTACCCGATTGAAACAACAAAACCCTCAAATTACTCCCTTTCTGACTTCTAGTTCCCCTACAGAAAATTAGCAAAACCCTTTGAAAACAAGGCCACAATTAAAACCACAATAACCCTTAGGCAAACACTTAAAAAACAACAAAAAACAAAAATTTATAAAAAATTTTAACAGTGGTGTTTTTAAAAATAAATTGTGGTTCATGTCCTAAGGTTTACATAGGGTCAAACAGGTCGCAATTTTAATAAAAAGGCTATCAGAACACAAAAATAGTTTTCAAAAGAAAAGACAGACCCCGACATATCAACATCTATTAAAAGAAAAACAAAATTTCAATGAAAATTTTAAAATATTACATGTCCAAAAAAAAGGGGTCAAAAATTAAATTTTTTAGAGCCCTTTAAAAAAATAAATAGGTTAAAAATACAAATATTTACTAAACGCCCAAATTTGGGATCTTAGTGTTTCCCCCATTATTAAACTTATTTAATTAATATTAAATAGTCGTAATCCCTCAATAGAAATATAAAAATGTTTACATATTAAATTAAAAAAATTCCCCAAACCCCCCCTTTAATGTTTTTAAAAAGGACCATAATAATAATATAACTTGTATAAGGTTCCGCCTACCTGTTTACCTATATTTAGAATAAAATATTTTTGTAACAGTAGTTTTATACCAACTTTCTGATGAAGCTAATGTTTAGTGAAACATGTTAAGGTGTTAAAATAGAAAAATAAAAAGTGGAAATCAGTACTACAAATAGTATTTTTTCTTGATAATTCTTTAAAAGTATTAGACAATGTTATGGTTTTAATAACACTAAAATCTTGGACTTCCATTGTCTTTATTTGTTAATTGGTGCACAACGTTTCGGTTAGTGATGTATCTCCAACCGTTTTCAAGTGATAACTGTTATCAGTTAACAAGTTAACAAGTCCAAGATTTAAGTGTTATTGATTTAATCGATTTGTTACTGCACTTAAGCAATTAGCACTATCTTGTGAGTTTAAGGACCTAAATGATATTTTAATTATGAATCGTATTGTCCTAGAAATACGTAATTCTAGAATACAGGAAAGACTATTATAGACAGCAGACTTATCCTTAGAAAAAGCTATAACAATTTGCCGTGCGATGGAAAGCAGTGTTGTACAACAAAAAAAAATCACGAAAGTGAAAAAATGATCTTTCTGTTACAGTTATTAAGGTATCAAGGGTATTATAAGGATAATAACGCTTGAGGTCGATGGGATATACGTTGACCGAAAGTGTTATTATCCTTAATACCCGTGGTGCCTTCAACGTTTAATGTCCGACTAAATATTTTTTATATGAGAAAAATTTGAATGAATTTTGAATGTATTAGTTTAAACCAAATCAAGTTCTCACTTACCTGAAAAAATTGTCGGAACGTAATTGTGGTAACCATGGTTGTAAGTTATTTGTCAATAAAACAGCACATAAAAATAATTTTGCGATTGAGGCATAAAAATGTCCAAGTAGTGGAAAATACCCATCTCCCCCAAGATATTTTAGTGAAAGCTGCTAAAGCTGAGCATGCGCTTGTGCCAGAAAAAAAAAAGACGGATTTACGAGAAAGAATATTTTCATTTTGAGGCCTGGCTGACGGAAAAACTGCGTGGACCGTGTGGACGAAACCGTTCTGATGGCTTATTTTCAAGATTTGTCAGAGTCATGTTCTTCAAATTCCCTTTGGACAAATTTTTCAATGTTACGTAAAGAATTAATAGTTCATAAGAAGATAAAAGTAATGAAAAGTTGATTTCTCTGCAACAGTTCCTAAAGCAACTTGGGAGAAATTATCAGCCTAAAAAGTCAAAGGTTCTGACTCGCGAACAAGTTATAACTTTTTTGAAAGAAGCGCCGACTGAAAAATATTTGGCAGATAGCATAAAAGTACTATTTTTTAAATAGCAGTACCCAATTTTTTATTCAGAATTGAATTAAGTAGGAAATTCTGCGTATAACACAATATTTTAATTTAATGATTTTTGCGGTGTTGCCATGCTATTTATAATTTATGAAAAATTTTGAAAAACAGCCTAAACAAAAAAGCCGCCGAAAAAATAACCGATTTAAAAATTATAATACTTTGTCATGTTTTTCTCAACATCACGGATGACAGAATAGTTTTGTAAAAGAAAACTGACTTTAACTTGCATAGGGTGTTTTTTACGGCGGTGCCAATATTGCAGTTTTTAAAGTAACATAACTTTATTTTTTTAAATGGAACACCCTATCTTTTAATACGCCATGTTGTTAAGTATTTTATGATTTATAAATTCTTAATTATAAGTTATGTTCCAAAATGGGCCGTTTTGCCACAAATTTCGATTTTAATGGAAAATGCACAAATATCGTTGTTTTCTGTTGTTTTTTTTATGGTAAGCAGTAGATATAGATAGGGAATTGAGGAGCCTCCGACGCTAGGCGTCGCAACGCCTATCTATCAAGTAAAGCGGTGTCGGGCCCGGTTAGTACTTAGATGGGTGACCGCTTGGAGCACCGGGTGCCGTTGAGTTGTGTTGGTGCTGTGGTTGTGAGTGAGTGCTTATCTCACGTATTGACCAAGCCTGCACAACTTTAAAACGCATTCCGCGAATATTTGGAATTCCCAAACCAGTTTTACACCAGTTACTAGAATTTTTTTTCCCGCCAAAAATTTTTTTGGCGGAAAATTACATAAACACCCTTAATAAACAATAAATAAACCTAAAATAAGCCTACCACCCCCGATGACCAACAAAGGGGGTGCCAAAGGCACCCTAAACAAATCAAATCCAACAACAAACAAATCCAAAGAAAGCGAACCATCAACGAACAAAGCATGGGATAAACAAACCACTACTGACTACTTGACCAAGTTTGCAAAGGCACCACCAGGAGCAAACTGTAGTGATTTCCAGGACTACCTAGACAGAGGGAACAGCAAGGAAAACAGAAGAAATGCCAGAGTACACCTACAGTCCCGGCACAAGATACAAATTACCACTATCCCAAGATCACGCAATGAATCAGAAAAAAGTAAAGAAGACCCTACCAAAACCACCGATCATAACTACGAAGGAGGCAAAGAATCTACCCCCATAACAGTTTCAGGGAATAACCCCCTGGAACAACAAATAGTTACACATTCAGGAGCCTTCGGACAAACGCTAGCCCAACCCCTAGTTATAGAGGGCTTTGACATCGATATGGGAAACCAATCAAGAAAGAGGCCTAGAAATAAAAACACCCAGGACGAAGGAGAATACCCAGCCAAAAGACTTTACGACATTACGCAATACCTGAGCAAACCACAATATAACATACCGACTCAAAATCAATTCCATCGCACTAACTCCGAACGACCAGGACGAAGAAAAGAATACACAAAATATGGAAACAAACGAAATAGACGAACCAGAAGGATCAAACACAACCAACCCTAAGCCAAAGCAGACAAATACCCCCAGGCAAACCACAACGACAAACAAACAAAACAAGAACACAAACAAACCACCCCCTATAATTTTACAAGGTGTAGTAAGCGATAGACAAGCAGCTGAAAAACTCCAAGAATCTCTAACAAAAACTATCAAAAAAGGCTACTATATAACTTACGCCAAAAATACCACTATCATCCACACGAATGACATTGAAGACTATTTAACCTACACGGCGCTACTAGGGAAAAATGAAAATAACGAGTGGCACACCTACTCTACAATAGAGCAGAAAACACACGCCTTTATCATCAGGGGTCTCGACAACAGACCTGATCCCGATGAAATTAAAGAAGAACTAATAAACAGCCACAATCTGCAAATCAACAAAGTTTACCCTATCAACACAAAGTTTAGACCACTGTACATGGTAGTAACTGGACCCAAAGAAACACTTAAAAAACTCCAACAGATAAGATATGTCAACAACGTGGCCATAAAATGGAAAATCAAGAGGAACAATAAACCCATACTGCAATGCAAACGGTGTCAACAATGGGGGCATGCTATAACCTATTGCCATAGAGCACCCCGCTGTATGCATTGCAGTGAAAACCACCTCACTGCTCAATGCCAAAATCAAGCAGTAACAAAATGCGCAAATTGCGGGGGGACCCACAAAGCAAACAGTGAAACTTGTCCGGTCTACCAATACAAAATCCAAAAAATAAATGAAAACATTACCAATGCATGGCAGACGGCCAGGGCAAGTGGCCCCAGCTCTAATCAACCCAAGCCAAACCACAGCTTCCACGATAACTTCCACCCCTAAGACAGCGTAGCCACGACTCGCAACAACAACCCCAAACATTCAACCAGGTTAGTGACCTCACAAGTATAATGAGTGAATTCCAAGAAATTAATTTCTCAGAATTATTAAGACTATTTAAAGACCTCGGTAAAGTCATAATGGACGCAAAAAGAAGCGGCCAGAACCCTCTTTTCGCCATATTTACTTTCATTTCAACAGCTGACCAATATAAAATATAATTTAATCACTACAAAATATAAAACTACAAAATTAACTTTTTTAAAAAATAACAAATAAAAACACCGATCTTGTAATATGTTGTTGGAACGCCAACAACTTAAAAGACAAGATCGGTGAACTTATTCACTTTATAAACCATTTTAAAATTGATGTTATGTTAATAAACGAAACCAAGTTTGACAACAATACTAAACTTAACATACGAAACTTCCCTACTTACAGACAAGACAGAAATCTGAGAGGAGGAGGCGTGGTCATAATCGTTAAGCACAGCCTACCACATGTATGAAAATTCTATACGTTAAAATAGAATAAAATCAAATTCCCGGTTCGTAAACAACTTTTTCTTTATTTATAAACCTATCTGATACAGGTCTAAAGGCATACTAACTTTAAAAATATTCCAAACTTTTAAAAACGATTTTAACCACCTATATGCAAAATATAAAACTACCGACAATGTCTTTAATTATTATACCGCGTCTTTTGCGGCTTGAGTCAGTCTATTTCCTTTGTCGCTCGGACAAAGAAGCCGTGCCGCTAGCACAAAGAAGCCGCGCCGCTTTCGGAATTATTTGATATTTTTAACATCCTCCCCGGCCGGCTCAATTTCCAACGGATAAAGTAACTGAATGGGTCTCCGCAGGGTAGTTCCATTGCTCATACGACTCTGACAAGCTCGTACACGCCCATCTCTTCCAATGTAAACTTCTTCTATTTTCACCAGCTTCCACTGCTGACGTGGTACTCGTTCATCATGCATTAAGGCAACATCACCCGGGTTAAAGGTTCTTTGTGAGGAAGGCTTTCCATTATAATGTGTAGATCTTAATTGTTGAAGGTAGTTCACCACCCATACTTTCCAAAACTTCTTAATTATTTTTGTTCTGGTATCCCACAGTTTTATTAAATCATTTTCCGGTAAAATACTTTGATTAATATGTAGGTTTAATAAATTGTGGTTATTTCCGATTAAAAGATGATTCAGCGTTAAGATCATATTCTCTGGATCATTATCAATATAAGTAAGTGGGCGAGAATTAACAATGGCTTTAGCCTCTATTAAAGCTGTTTGTAACTCATCATAATTCATCATTGTTTTTCCTAAGATGACTTTAAGGGATTTTTACTGTTTTCCACCATCCTTTCCCAGGTCCACCCACCATGTGGGTCTCTCGACTATAAATTTCCATTCTATTTGAAATTTTGAGACAACATCTTGGACTCGGTTGTTTAAGTAACCAGCAAGTATTTCAAAGTCCTTAGAGGCTCGTTTAAAGATCTTGACATTGTCTGAATAAATTATATCTGGTACTCCTCTTCTAGGGAAAAATCGTCGTAAGGCTCGTATACAGCTCTCAATTGACAGTTTATCTGTATTTTCACACCATTGAATACCCAAAACTTTTTTCGTTTCACTAGTTTTGCTATTTTTATCCTTATTTATTATAAATTTCCTTAAAACTTCGTCGTTACTGTGCCACTTTCTTAAATTCATGGCAGCTCTAGACGTAATATCTCTAGCTAGCACTAGGTCGTCGACATAGAAAGATTGACGTAATATGTCGCAGATATCTTTTTTAGGTTGGCATGAAAGATATTTATTTAAAGTGGCGGCTAACAGAAACGGACTACAAGTCACTTCAAAGGTAACCCTTTTCATTCCGAAATCGACAATGTCTGGTAAATTGGTATCGCTTGTAAGCGGTTTCGCGAACCATAAAAATCTGTGACAATCCCGCTCACTCTCAGCTAAGATTACTTGCAAAAACGCTTTTTCAATATCAGCAGTCAGTCCGATTTTTCCGATTCTAAAGTTCAATAAAACGCGAAGCAACTCGGGCGCACTCGTGTCAAACACAATCCGAATTTTCGTGATGTCCTTTTCCTCGCGGTATACTGGCTGATGTGGCATATAGTAGGCGCACTTGCTAATGTTTTTTAGAGCCCGCTCCGCACAGTCGTTGTTAAAATATTCTTGCATTGCATTATCGTCTTCCAAGAGTTTAGAGCTTTTAGTTAATTTAGTTACTAACGATTTTAGTCGAGAATTTGCACCATTGTAGTTTGAGTATAGTTCGTTATTTTTATCAATCCACGGCAGTTCTACTTTGTATCGTTCACCGTTAAACCTTATTTTGTCCTTAATAAATAGCGCAGTAGGTTTATTTGTCTTTACCGTATCACCCGCGATTCCGATAGAGTCCAAGTCCCAAAACCGTTGCACGTTAAAATCTTCTACATAGTCTTGCACTTGAAGCACATTTGATAAACTTAAATTGACAGAGAGTTCGTTAGACCGATTAACACCGAGTAAAGTCCACCCGAGTTTAGTGTCCAACGCGGTTAAAGAATCAGTCAGTTTGTTACTGTTGCCCGTTACTATTTTCCAGTAGTTATCCGCCCCGATCAATAAAGATATGCCATCGAAATCGCGTTGATCAAGTCCAGTATCCGCCATTGTAAAGTTTACAACAAAATTATTAATGACTGGATCATTTACTGATGGAGGCTGAAAAGAATCGAAACATATCTCCGGAACTTCCAACGCCGTTATTTGTATTAAATTTTTATCATATTTTGATCTAACGTTAAAACTCACGCGCCGACACTGCCTTGAAGGCGTAACACTGGCAGTTCCAAAAAGGGATTATAGATACACTGTGCGTCCCTATTACTTCCATATCTAACTTTCTAGATACTGATTCCTTAATAAATGTCGTTTGACTACCACTATCCAAAATCAACCTTACGAAAGCTTGACGGTTGTCGCTATTGACTATAAACGCAGTTGCAGTCTGCAGATATACATTTCTTGAGTTTTCATTGGCGAACAAGCTTGTAGATCTAAGGTCTCGTTATTTTCCTTTGCATCTATATTGCTATTACTAGAGGTTAAACGGTTTTGTGATATATCTAATTTATTGACATAATTTGGATCACACAGAGAAGTTGCATGTTTTCTCTGGCATTTATCGCATTTAAATTTAACGTTTCACAAAACCGTGATGTATGGTTAGATTTTGTACAGCGAAAACAACAATTATTTAACCAAAATATTCTTTTTCTGTTGCAAGCTCAAAGTTGACCTGCAGTTTATTGTTTTATGTTTTCCCGAACAAAACATACATTTCTCCTCAACTGGGGTTAATAGACCCGCTGCGGTAAAAGAACTATTCCTGTCTTTTTTGCTGTCTAAGTTTCTCGGCTTTTCATTGTAAGGTAATACATTTTGAGCTTGCTCTACAGATTCTATCTCTACTTTTAAAAAATTAAGGAGTTTGGCAATCTGATCCTCATATGATATGTCAGGATCGTTAGACTGTCCGCTTGCTACGGAATTCGTGTCTAAGAAGTCTGACTTTTTCTCTAGAATATATTTATTAAAGTCGATACGCATAAAATATGGTAAACTTTTTAATATTACTGATTTTAGCATCATTCCATATTGGTGTGCAGATATGTTTAAAGACTGTAGTGACCTTGTAATCGTTATGGTTGTATTATACAACTTTCTAAGTGAAGAAATATCACTCCTACTTTTTTTCAGGTTGTAAAGCTAGCAGTTTTTGTATATACGTATCGACAAGTTTTTCTGTATTGCCAAACTCATTTTTTAGCAATTCAATGGCGTCCTGATAACATGCTTCGTTTGGCGTTAATCCTTGAATTGAAATAGCAGCTTTTCCCGTTAACAATGTTTTTAAATAACTAAATTTTGCATGACTATCAAGTTCGTTATTATTATGAATGGCTGTACTGTACTGTTCCCAGAACATAGCCCACTGATGCAGGTCGCCATTGAATTTTAACAGTTCAAGTTTTGGTAATCTTACCGACATTTTGGATTTATTTTCTTCCATGTGCTGTGGTACCTGCGATCCTGTCGTTACCTGTTCGTCGTTCACTTGTGTATAATTCTGAATAACTTCGTCTAATTCAGCCATTATTTTCTAGCACTGTCGTTATAGTCCAAAATAGAAATCCATTCCGCACTTAAAGTGTTTTCATCACTACCCGCTAATGTCTCCATGTATCGTTCGTTAGCATCATTCAGTTTATTACGCGCTTCCTTTATACGAAGGTGTTGCACTTTTAATTTTTGAACGTTTTCATATTCACTATTCAAAAGTTCTTCAGCGGTTTTTATAAGTTTCGTTAACTGCGTTCGGCACGCGGCCCGGTATGTTTTTTCCATCGTTAGAAGCGTTAAAGTTCGTTACAGTCCGTTACACTTTACGTTAAAAGTCACTAAGTATCTAACACCTCGTATATGCCCGACGTTACCGTTACATTAAAATAGGTCTATAATCACAAAAAAGTTCCCGGGTTTCGGCACCATATGAAAATTCTATACGTTAAAATAGAATAAAATCAAATTCCCGGTTCGTAAACAACTTTTTCTTTATTTATAAACCTATCTGATACAAGTCTAAAGGCATACTAACTTTAAAAATATTCCAAACTTTTAAAAACGATTTTAACCACCTATATGCAAAATATAAAACTACCGACAATGTCTTTAATTATTATACCGCGTCTTTTGCGGCTTGAGTCAGTCTATTTCCTTTGTCGCTCGGACAAAGAAGCCGTGCCGCTAGCACAAAGAAGCCGCGCCGCTTTCGGAATTATTTGATATTTTTAACAACATGTGCTTTTACCAGCCGTTCAAACAGCTATAGAATCAATTTCTATAAAGCTAACGAACGGCGTGGTAATCTCAACTGTGTATGCTAAACCCGATCTCAGATTTCAAGAACAAGACTTAGACACGTTACTCAACCAGAGTAACAAAGTACTTATACTGGGAGACCTAAACGCAAGACATACTTTATGGCATAATCGTCGCAATAACAGAAACGGTATAACTTTGCACGATTATGCCATAGACAAAGACATACAAATACTTATGACAGACAAACCAACCCATTACCCGACAAACAACATGTCTCCTACATACATAGACTTAGGACTGAACAAAAATAACTTAGACTTACCTGACTTACAAGTTATTGACGAGCTCTCTTCAGATCATTTGCTCATTTTACTAAGGTGGGCGGGGCAAAAAACTGTTGAGAGCAAACGGACAGTGTGGAACTATTCCAATGCAGACTGGAGGTTGTACAGAAGGCTTCTTAACGAATCTACTGAAATATACAATAATATTACTAGTCCACAACAACTGGAACTAGAAACAAAATAGTTAACTGACAACATCCTGTCTGCAAGGAATAAAATTGCCACCAAAACTTACGTACAAGACAAAAACGACAAACTACCAGACGACGTTGCCGCCCTAATCAGGTTTAAAAATAACCTGAGAAAAAGGTGGCAACGAAACAGACAAAGAATTGACGGATGGCGCGTGCAACAACTGCAAAGAACCATCCGTCAAAAAATTAACGACCACAAAAACAAAAACTGGTCAGAAACCCTAGAGAATTTATCAACACAAGATAATTCTCTCTGGCGACTGACCAGAAGGCTCAAAAACAAATACAACAAAATACCGACAATAAGTAGTGAAGATCCACAAACAGACGAACAAAAAGCTTATAAACTAGCAGACTACCTAGAAACAATACATAACGCGCCACCGAACCAAACACAAGACCAACACGACATCACTAACTTAGTAAACCAAGTCATTCACCAAACATACCCTATCCCCCCACTATCCTTCCTAGAATTTTCATCAGGCCCAAAGAGCTAATAAAAATAATCACATATCTGCCTAATAATAAAGCACCTGGACCTGATGAAATTACTAATAATCTCATCAAAAATATCCCAACAAAAACAGTCGTGCAGCATATGTATATAATCAACGCAATTATATACTTACAACATTTCCCAGACGTGTGGAAAGAAGCCATAGTTATACCTATGCTAAAACCAAGCAAAGATCCTAAAAAACCTGAATCTTACAGGCCTATAACTCTTACTAATGGCCTTTCTAAAGGAACAGAAAGAGCAATATTATTAAAGTATAAACATCACTTTGACGACAACTGCCCAACAGAACAATTCGGTTTTAGAGGTAAACACAACACCACGCTACTGATTTTTAAAGTATTGCAAGAAGCCCTAAATAAAATAAACCAAAAACAAAGCACCGTGTTACTGGCTCTCGATGTTAAGAGAGCCGTTGACACGGTGTGGCACAACGGCTTAATTTATAAACTAATAGCAATACATAAACTGCCTATGTATACAGTGTCTTTAATACACTCGTACATTCAAGGCAGGACTTTAGGATCAGAGTCGAAAATGCATATTCCACACGTCGCAACATACATTTAGGAGTACCGCAAGGTACAGTTTTGTCTCCAAAACTATACAATCTATATACTGCCGACTACCCCAAATACCCATCCACTAAGATAGCGATGTTCGCAGACGATGTACTCATATACGCACACTCATTCGCGGCAAATGTAGCAAAAGCACATATACAAAACCATCTTCACTACTTAAAACCATGGTATGATAAATGGAAAATTTATTTGAATGAAAGCAAGAGTGAATGCACTATTTTAACCAAAAAATTTACAAATATTAAAATAAATATCCCAATAAAAATAAATAACACATTTATAGAACCCCAAAAAACCCTCAAATACCTGGGAGTCTTTCTTGACGAAAGACTCTCATTTCAAACCCATATAACAAAAACATTGCATAGGGCATATTCAGCAATGAATAGCCTCTATGCAATGTTATCCCCTAATTCCGGTCTTTCTCCCCAAAACAAACTAACGATATATAAACAAATCATAAGACCAATACTTACTTATGCTGCACCTGTATGGAGCAGCATAAGCGACACACAAATGACGAGGTTACAGCGATACAGAATAGATGACTTACATGACATAACTAACATGCCAAGGATAGATGAGTACATCTATACCTTGGCTAACAAATTTTACAAAACACAGCCGCCAGCATCTATTCTTACAAGAGACCTGACGCGGCTCAGACATTATAATGAAATAAAGCACAAACCGCTTTATTCTAGACTACCACTATACTTCGGGGACGAAGACTAATCCCGCTCTTACCTATCCTTTCTACCCAAAATCCTAATAACAAGTAATACTGCAATTAGCACTGTGCAAAATATTTATACCAGGCAAAACTCCTCTAATATACCACTCCCACATTAAAAGCATGACAAGTCCCGCCTACAAAATAAAATAGACACGAACTGCTATAAACACAGGCTTAAATCAAATATTATGCACCAATTAACAAATAAATACAAGTATGAATGAAAATGTAAATAGGTACGAATGAAGTATAAATGAGAGCGAAAGAATTATGACATGAATGGAAAGAATGCATGAACATACCAAGACAAAAACTTGGTTTCACTCGCGCGCTACTTGCATACCTGTCTAGGTCAACCAGGTTTTTTAAAACTTTTTCCTGGAAAATGAAATAAAACAAAACAAATAGCAATTCATATAAACAAATTTTTCAAACTCCCAAGTAAAACAAACTCACTCATTATGCTTGTAAGGTCACACCGGTGGGCATATAAATGCCAAATTATAACATTTACATGTTACCCAAGGAGCCAACATCTGCTCCCGGCCCTCCTGGCTGCGCTGTCTTTTCAATCCTGAACAAGGAGAAGAAAATGAAATACAAATAAAATATATTGTAATATGTAATTGTAATGTAACTTTTATAAAATAATAAAGCATTATGAAATTGGAAATTGGGTGCCGTTGCCTTTTTTGTTTTATGGCCTACGTCATATTTTAACTGAATTTAATAAATCTTAGGCATGCATGAAAACAAAAATTGCCAAAAAAAGGAACCCCAAACTAACCAAAACGTATTTCCGCGACCCGGGTCCGAGCGTGGAAGGTATTTTGCGTAAGATGGTTGATCCAATAACAATTTTGGAAGATAATTTGGGGTAGGTAATTTGGCGCGACGGAACGAGCGCAAAAGATTGTTTGTCAAACGGCATTCCTCGAACGTCGTTTATTGTTTTAAAACGTGGAATTTGGTTTTTTTGTTATTACCTTCACTTTGAAATTACGACCAAGCCTGTATAGGATATAAATAATTTTTGAAAGTGAAAGGTATGAACTTGAATAATATGAAAAGAATTTTCTTGTCATGATTTGCAAACTAAAAGAAGTTACATAATAGGATTTAAGAATAATTTTGTTCAACAAGCAAAGGGGTGATGTAATTCGATTGTAATTAATTATGCCATAATAGTGTTTAATTACCTATACATGTTCATAAAGGTCTAGATGGTATGTAATTTTTATTATAATTAGTATGCATATGGTTTATGTTAATATTAAAATATTAAAAAACAAATAATACTTACAATAGACGTATTTAATCCAAATAAAACTTAAGTCACTTTATAGTGAATATAATTTTTAAACTTTCATAGAGGGTTTATTTATTAAACCATAATGTGCTTAACTTATACAGCATTTTAACTAATACTAAACTACAAACTAGAGCTATAAAAATAAGTAGAGCAGTATTAGAATCTACTGAAACGGAGGAACTGCATTCGCTGATCAATGTATGCCAGTCTGGAGTTTCGCCAAAAGTACCATCACGGTATAGAAATTTGATTTTGTAGCGGGTAACTGCTGAGGATGGTACTAGGCTACTGAAAGCAGGTGTTTGGTTATTATTAAGCAGTTCATAACGCATTTTTATCCATGTACTGTTTGAGTCCTTGGTTTCCAGCATTAAGTGCACGTCTCTAGCATTGTGAGGTGGATAGACGTAAAAAACGTTTTGTACTAATGCTACTAAGGAGAATATAGGTAGAAGTTAACGCTGCCATGATTAAAGCATTAATGAACTAAAGCAGTCCAGTATGGTTCTTTTAACTTCCTCGTGACTAACTAAAATACATATTACAAACACAATAAAGGTAAATGTAAAAAATATTACTGAATTGCAAGTAAGCAGCATGTATAATTCAGACTTTTCTTTCTTCCCACTCTTAACTGGAGAGCCCAGCACTAGCCAGTTCTTTAGGGTTGAGTTTAACAGGACAATTTTCGAATGTAAGTAGTCTGTTTTCATAATCATAAAAGTCGCCACATCCGTCGTCAATACACATGTTTATAGGTTGAGATTATGAACTTAACTAAAATAATAAAACACAAGGAGTCTTTATTTATTCATTTATTTCATTATAATTACATAGTTTCTGAAAGTGTTCAATCACTTTATTAGGATAATAGTAGATAAATTCTAGCATATAATAATATTTTTCGCTTAAACATAGTTTACAAATACTTTTAATTACATCCAACACATTCTCATTGCTTGAAACATACGAAGTTACATCATTTAACAAATCGTCATAAAACGATGTAAAATTAAGTTTTTCAAGTAATTCTAGTCTAAAATTAATTATATAAACAACATCGACAAATGCCTTAATATCTAAATCACTAAACACATAGCACTATCAGTCTCTTTACTTTTAAGTCCAAGTGTACGTTCACCCAAGAATGTTGCTGCCCATATGACAAAGTTATCAGATTGAGAAGTTTCCACAACGCCATTATCCACATCAGGATCAATTAGTTTAGTAGCAGTCTGTAGGAATTTACACCAATCAATATAGTCCATCGATATAGAAATCTGCTCGACAGGTAAGTTAAACAGTGTGTTAACAATTTTTACACTTGGAGTCATGCCTCTCGCAACACTAAGACCTGTAATAATATGGAAATGACGTACTGATAGATAAACTTCTCCTAAAAACTTCTTTTCATTCTTAATTTCATTTCTAGTTGCCAACACCATTTGATCAAAATATTCCCAACAAGTGGAAATACCCCCATAATCATCAGAAGACATATTTAAAGAAGAATCACTTACCATTGCTACAGCACAACTAAAAGTTATCACAGTGTTTCTGTCTACTTTTTACGTACATTTTTCCCCACTCCTGCATATTTGTTTATGTTAAGTTCTAGAAACAATAGTTTGGATAATGCCCAACCGCTATCTCTCTCGCTAAATTCTAACGCCTTCGTAATTAAAATAGTGCAAAAATCACCATATAATTCCTCCAGACAGGTATTTTGAGTAACTACAGCATAGCGAGAATTGAATGATTTGATTTCCTGTTCTTTCGTCGAAGGTAACATATATCTACCATGTAACACCATATTTACTTTAATACTTTCATATTTCTCCAATGATTCTTTAATTAAATTAATAACATCATTCTTAAGCTTACTCAAAAACATTTTAAGTCCTTGCGATCGGTTAAATAAATGATACACAACCACACGATTTTTGAAAGCTGTTCTAACAAGTTTAATATCTGAAGATACGTATTCATAGCACCCATAAACAGAGGTGCTATGAATACGTATCTGCGTATGGTTATGTCTACTGTTTATCGGTATTTGTATATTACAATCGGTGCAGTAAGACATGTTGCTTAAGTTCAATCAGACGTACAACTAAAAGTTTGAGTAAGCAACTTCATATCTCCATAGGTAGAAGAATGTCCTTTATTCTTAATTTTAAGTAATAAGACCCATTCACCGCTTTCAAATAACTTTAAACTTTGGTTTTTTCCATATACTTTAGTAGCATTTTTCTTTGTGATATCTACACTGCGAAAATGTTGGAAGGAGAAACCGCTGTTTGTCAAATGTAATTGAAGATACGATCCTAACGGTTGAAGTAGAAGTGCTGCATCCCAATAAGCAGTGTATCTGAATCCGGAAAATTCTAGATTTCTATCTCTATTTCTCCCAGAAATTATTGCTTCTCTTTTATCATCTTCATAGAGGGATCGATGTTGAAGGCAAATAGTGCAATCAGAGGTATTACCCCATCGATCTAGTTTCATCAATTTCTTCACAGCCTTAACGTTATCAAACCAAGTATTTAGGTATGGAGTTTCAACTAAATATCTGAGAGCCAATCCTTCTCTTTTAGCATCAGAATCCACTAATGTTTCAACTATAGGAGTGAGAAATTGAAATCCAACACTATATGCACCGTCTTCAACTTTATATAGACCGAAATCGGTACGGGGAAAGCATTCTACGCCTTTCTGCGATAAATATGACCATAATTTTGTATAATTAGGAGATAGGTAAAGATAAAGTTGTGTGTTTCTTCTCGCTGCATCTTTTATCCTTAGAGCAAAGTAAACTCCGAGAACTGCTTCCATGTAGCGAATTTCTTGAGGTATCAAGTTCTTTCTATTTAACTGATATAGTAAAGAATCTTTTATTCGGCTGAAATCATCGGCTGGAATTGGTTTTTCATCATCATCATCATCCTTTAGCGAACATTGAAGGGGTGATTGAAAACATTTTAAAAGTTTATCTGTTTTCGTAAAACAATGTCTCAGCTTCTTGTTCAACCAAGGCTTGGCTAAGCATACTTTTTCAACAAAGTAAAGAAGATAGGAGAAACTGTTGTAGCTTCTCTTTATTCCAATTAATATAGCGATCAAGTTTCTTCAAAAATTCTAGAGATACATTAGGATTCTTGATTTCTTCGTTAACATAGGAAATCACATGTTCTGGTAGAACCACTTTACTAACTCTTTTAGTGATACTCATCTTGAGGTGTTTTAATTTAAAACTAAGAAAGCTCAACAGCTGGGAACTTATAGTTTACTTGGAAACAAATACAGCCAATCAGAATCGAGTATGTTGACAAAGTTAAAAACAACTTAACCTCGAGCTTTATAACCGGGTGAAAGAGTTAAACAACATCTTTTGCACTATTTATCCAGCTATTATGAGAATTATCGAAACCGAGCCATTTTACATACATTTTATTGCCTTTCTTGCGTACAACTCTCTCAATTAAAAAACATCGGGTTGTTTAGTTTTCTGCAGCTCGTCTTCGTAAAAACCACCACTAATAGGTTGACCTTGTAGATCCTCCAACAAATAAGTCGTTGGATTAGTTATATGCACTTTGACAATTTTAAACAATTCAGTCGTCCAATTAGGCATATAACCTTTAACAAAAACGTGCTTAGCCTTACTTATACGAACAACATCCCCAACCTTGAATTTTTGCTTCCCAACAACTTTAATATGACTGTATTTACTATTTAAAATGGATTTCTCATTATGTTTATCTACATCCTTCGGCTTCATTCCAATCGTACGATGTTTGTGTTATTTTAAGTATTGGTAACTTGTTCCAACAAGTCTAACCACTTGTGATTACCATTAAGTGTAAACAACAAAAAGCTTTTCCTTAATTGTTCGAATAACTCGTTCGGCAATTGAAGCTTTTAAAACACTAAAAGTACTATAATGATGTATTCCATATTTCTTCATAAGTCCTTGGAAACTGCTATTGTAGTATTCCTTTCCATTATCAGTCACCATTTTCTTTGGGATTCTACCAGACTCTTTAAATATTTGCGCCATAGCCTTTGTAACTTCCTCCCCAGTTTTCGTTTTTAGCGGTCTAGTCCAGAGAAATTTTGAAAAACAATCAATCACAACCAGTATGTACTTATGCTTTTTGTTTTCACTAGCATATAGATCTAGCTGCGCAAGGTCGGAAGCAAATGTATCATCCAATCCATATTGTATAAAATTACGACGTTTAAACTTTTTCTTTATTGGCCTATGCAGCTCTTTTACAACCTGTTCCCGTGCTTTCGTTATCATCATATTAGAAATGATGTTTTTCCAATAATACACTTAAATATATACTTAATGTTCGGTAGGTTTAGAAACAGCAGCAGCAGGTTCCTGAATCACACTTTCATGCTCCGTCAACTTTCGTTTTAGAGTGTTAATATCGCTTTTTATCTGACTTAAAGACGCCTCGATTTCAGTGTCTTTCTGTATCTTTCAATGACGATGTTTGAATCTCAAACTTGGTATATTTATGAGTTTCTTTAAAACGTCCAGCGACTTTTGTAAATTAGAGTAGAATATTTAATATCGCTTCTCATGTGATTTAAAGACGCCTCGATTTCAGTTCTTAATTCTTACATGTAATAGATATTTTTATGAGTTTCTTGTATAACGTCCAACGACTTTTGTAAATCAGCAGTAGTATTTTTAAGGAGATCGAGAGCTGTTGAAATATTAACGTACATCGCGTCTACATAACGCTTAGTAGTAACATCATTTACACCGACGGGATCTTGAACATTGCAAAGTTTATGATTACTCATATCATAATCACCCTCATCAGTTAGCGGGAGAGCGTTAGAAGCTTGAACTAATCTCAACCGAGCAGTAGCGGAGGAGGAGGATGAAGAACAACCAAACTTATTCATGGTCAATACTTAAATGAACTAATTTAAATACTACATGTTTATTTATAGAATTCAATAACTCCTAGACGCTCCAACTCATGCAAAATATTCATTATCTCGTTAATGTTATTGTTATTTCCGGCGTCATTTGCAGCGTGTAACTTTTCAAACCGCTCAACCAATTCATTGATGTCATTATAATAGACAAATTCTTTAGGCTTTTCATTGTATTCCATCAAAGCAGATCCGCTTTTTGAAGGTTGTGAGAAAGCAGATTTTATAACTCTTGTCTGAGTTATCGGTGGATCGGTTGGCATTGAAGTCTTACGTTTAAGCAAAGCAGCTTGAGATGAAGCTGTCAGTGCAATTAACGGCCGGATAATTTGTGTATACTTCAAACCTTTGTTACCCATTATCCGCTCTGAGGGATCATTGTTCTTTCTATGAACATTCGTTTGCTCTAATATTGTCGAAAATTCTCTTCATCTTCTTTCTTATTATATATTGGCTGATTTAAAAATATTAGATCGTAAAGTCCTCGAGTTCCTGGATAAACAGTTTTATCAACCTGAATATTACCATTCTTCAGGAACTGAAACGGTTTCGAGCCCAACATCCACTTTTCGGTGGTTCCATCATAGGTTAATCCGTAAGTATTATCTATTTTTGATGAGTGCCTCCAATATAAATCCACATATTCACGAGCTATTTTAGGATATTGCTCGATAAACTCCTTATATATGTTAGGGTTTTGTTCAATGGTAGTATTTAAGTCATCCCGAAAGGAGTCTGTAGGTTTCATAAAAACATCATCATCATCATCATCGTAATTTGAACCCTCCATCTTTTGAACCACAACCTCCTCAGGTTGAAATTTAACAACTGGTGTAGATGTGTTAATTTTTGGACTTTTAATCTTTACTTGCTCTAGCGCCACACTTGTCTTTTCAGGTTCAATTTTTATTTTTTTAACCGAACTTAGTTTAGACAGTGGGTCGGTAATAGGTTTTAAAAACTTATTAAGTGCTTCATCATCTTCGTTTCTCTCCAACTTTAGAGCCAGATACTTTTTACGGATACTATTGGAAGCTTCGATTATTCTGCGTTTAACATCCTTATCAACCTTGTTCAAATCCATGGTTGCAGAACCTGGCGAACCTGGGGAACCCAAACCTGGTGCGTATGCTTTGAGTAGTTCGACTGGATCAGGTGCGTATGCTTCAAGTGGTTCAGTTAGATTGACTAGAAACTTGACTAGTTTAATACAAAATTTCTGTTTACTAGCCTACAACAGGTCTGTACTCTATGATGTCACAGAGCTTACTGAACTTTGATATGAGTATTAGGATAATATAAAGGTATCAAATTTATTCCGATACCTTCCTTTATTAATTTCACAGTCCTTAATAATAACCATGTAACGGTTTAATTTTGTCGATGCTATGTTATGGTGAATGCGCTGGTAAATGGGTAAATGGTCTACAGCATTAAATTATTTTTTTTTTAAATATTCGAGCTAATCTATCTTGGATGCGCTGACGAGTGGCTGGTCCGATTTTTATTTTCAACTGCTGCAGCCGACCTGGGCCATTTTGCATGGCGGCCGCTGGTGAAACAACATTGGTTTAATATTTTTACTGCGAATATCGTGGTCATCCGTATGGGATTTTTAATTTAAACCATCCAAATTTTTGCAAAGGCTCCAGTTTTGTTGTTGTGTAAATATTTTTGAAAAGTAATGGTGAAATTTGCAAAGATGGTCCCTGAAAATCAGGATTATTAGATTTTATTCAAGCCGCCCACTTCGAGGCCACATGTTAACCTAAGTAAGTTTAATTAATTTTTTTTTAATCTGTTAAGCACTCATATTGATTGGTTTTTACTAATATTACTTTTTTATTACTCTAATATTCCTACGTTTTATCGCATAATTTTTGAATGTTGGGAAAGTATTCTGAAATAAGGGCTATTATTCTCAATACAGTTTGTGTTTTTTTCTCAGACGAAGGCAACTTATAACACTTTATTTTAGTTATTTTAAAATCTTACAGGCACTGGCTTTAGTTTTACATTGTGGAAAAATAAATTTAGGTCTGTCTGGCCTTTTTATAATAGTTTTTTTCTTTAATGTTATAAATATCTTTTTTTTGGGGAATTCCTTAATCAGTTTTTGGGTTAATTGGCAGTTGATAATTAGCTTTTCTCTTGATTGTCTGTTTTAAAGCCTGTAATTTTTTTTTAAATTTTAAGATGTATCATTATTGTTCCGTACTTTCTTTGCTAAGTAAGCTTTAGTTAAGAATACATAAAGATAACTTTAAAACTGTTGAAATTGTGTTAATTTATTTCCAAGTAAAATGACATAAGCTAAAAAAATATATATATAAAAATTTGGTTTTTTTAGCTTAAAAACAAAATAATTTAAAAATTCTAATATACTATTACAGGGGTCAAATATGCTTTATTTCGTGTAAAAGAAATACTTGATGAGTATTTATTTATTACTTATGTAATAATACCTAAAATAATTCAGATTTGTTTTCTTGGCTAATTTCTCAAAACAATGTTTTTTAATTATGTCCCTTTTCAGCCGATGTGTCGATATATAAAGCTACTACGTTACTTTATACTAAATTCTTTTTGTACCATTTTTTTTATATTTGATTAGCCATGTATAAATTTCAAACTTTGGTTGTTTTTCTTAAACTGTGCTGTGCTTGGCAAGGAATGTCGGTTAATTGACTGTAAATTCTAATGTTAATTTTTTTGTAAATTTCTAATGCTTTAAGGTTTAATTAATATTAATTATTATGCTCTTTTAATGAGTGGAGGGATGTTTTATTGTATATTGATTATCGATATGAGTGATATTGATTTATTAATTCTAGTAACTTGAAGTTTTTTTTTGGTTATTCGTGTTATTCTTGTTGACAAATGTAAATTCTTTTTTGTAAGTTTCCTTAATAAAATTAAGAAGCAGGCATGCGCATTAATAAAATTCCTTTTCAATTTTATATAATCATAAATCAAGATCGGTATTAATCAAGAGAGTTTTTTTTGGTAGTTTTTGGTTTTATTAAACATCGGTGATGTATGATTTGATTTTATACCTAATGAATGCGCAGAAACAGCTATGCCATTAGTAACCAATAATATTTTATTTTTAATGTCTTAAATTAATTTGTGGAAACAATTTTATTTATTTTTGGTATGTTCTGTCAACGACGATAGCACGAATGGCCTGTTGTTTGAATAGTTGTATTTAATTGATTGATTTAGTTGATTCTGTATTTTGAGGACTTGTATTATTGAATAGTTCTCCTTGGGCCTTCGGCCACTTCTTTTATTTGATACTATTGTTTTTTCTTGATCTGTAAATTTATTTAAGGCCCTCACCTTCTTGAAGGTCAAGTCTAGCCTGCTTTGTCAGGGGTACAGGTGGGGCATCTGCAGCAGACCACTTTAGAACTGCATGGTTCTCCCTAGGGTGGCGTTGTAGAGTCCCCTCCGAGTTGAAATCTGCTCTACACGTACCACAGGTTTTCACTGCTGTCCTACAGTCCTTATGACGTTTTAAATTATCTTTTCTGCTAAAGGAACGGTTGCAATGTTCGCATTTAAACATTTTCTGTAATGATAAATGATAATTTAAATCAAAAAATTATTCTTTAAAACATTTTAAAAAATATTGTTAAGTTTTTCAAAACCGATTTCCCGCTACGAGTTCCTGAGAAACCAATGGGAACCCCTCCAGCAACTTCATAACGACATCTTAGTCAATGGAAACATAAATGGAGAATATCTTGGAAACCACCGGAGCATAAAGAAGAAGTACAAAGCCATCATGGAACAATTAGATGAGAAAATAAAGGAGAAGCAAGCACTAGCCAACGAAGCCCCTCTTCCTACCATCAAGATTCCAATCTTCAGCGGAAACTAAAAGGAATGGCCTACATTCAATAATTTGTTTACCAGAATCTTTTATGAAAATAACAACCTATCAAACGCCCAAAAGTTGCAGCACTTGAAGACACATCTCCGAGGAGATGCCCAGAACATCGTTAGACACCTCACGACTACAGATGGGAATTATCTGGCAGCCTGGGAAATTTTGAAACACCGCTATCAAAACAATCGATTAATTGTATCGAAATTAGTGGACAAAATATGGGACTTCAAAACGATAAACGATGAATCAGCAGAAAAATTGAAGCAATTACACGATGTAGTGACTGAATGTTTAGAAGGAATAAAAGCCATGGGCTACGACACGACCTCATGGAACCCACTAATAGGAAGAATTATTATATGCAGGAAATGGGATTCAGAAACAAATAAACTATACGAACAAACTCTGGATGATCCACTCCAAGTTCCGTCACTAGAAAACATCTTCGAATTATTGAGAAGAAGATTTCAATCACTCGAAGCAGTCAACATGAAAAGGAAGTTACAGAAGAGAGCAGCATATCAATTAAGCAAGAGAGAACATCCGTTATGGGCATGTAGTCAATTTGTGGCTCAATCTGTGGAAGACCAATGTAAGACTACAAGAAATAACCAGTTGTGCATCAAATGTTTGACTCATCATCATAGAGATGCAACACAGCAGTCCGCTGTAGAGTTTGCCAGCAAAACCATCATACATTGCTACATCAAGATCGTCAACCACAAGGTGGTACAAGACAGAACAACTTCCAGAACTCCAAGTCAAGAAACAACTATCAGGGAAACAACAGTTCAAGAAATTATCATCAAGGAGCACACCACGCAGCCGAAGTGAAAAACAGTGAAACAAAAGAAGTTCTTTTAGCTACTGCATTAGTTCGAGGGCAAGGTCAAAATGGAACATCGCATCTACTGAGAGTATTGGTCGACCAAGGTTCACAATCGTCATTCATTACGGACGAAGCCGCCCAGATATTGGCACTACCGAGACAAAGAATAAGAGCAGATATATCAGGAGTGGGAGAGAGTGAAGCCAGAATATCCAAATGGAACATAGGAGCCCAATTGAAACCACGCTTTCCGAGCGAATCTACGCTAGCATCAGAGCTAGTGGTGCTGCCAAAAATCACCAAAGCTCTTCCAAGCCAACCACTGAAGAACGTGGACTTCAGCTACTGGAACAATGAGATGTTGGCCGACCCGACATTCAATAAAACAGGACCCATCGACATACTTTTGGGTGCAGAAGATCATGGAAAAAATATTTTGGAGGGACTCAAAAAGAACTCCGGATTCATAGGTCAAAACACTGAATTCGGTTGGATCCTGTCAGGGCAAATGGCTATCAACGACAATAGACAACTTCAAGTGCGAAGCATGGTGTCAAGTGTGGAGGAAGATAAACAAATCACAAAATTTTGGGAAATAGAAGAGGTAGAAAGCCAACAGCACAGGCGACCAGAAGACCAAATATGTGAAGAATATTAGAAGGAGAGTCAAAATCTCGAGCAATCGCCATATTCCGTCAGTTGGAGAAGAAATTCCAGAAAGACCCGAGTCTTTACAGCCAATATAAGCAGTTTATGGAATAATACCTGAAATTGGGACATATGAAAAGAATTTCAAACTTCGCATTCGACCAATGAAAATACTACATTCCTTATCAAGCAGTGATACGCACGGAGAGCACCACTACGAAGCTGAGAGTTTGACGCTTCATGTAGAACGAACACCGACCAAAGCCTGAATGGCATGATGTACGCGGGGCCAAGATTACAGAATAATTTAGCAGATGTCATCTAACGCTGGAGGAGACACAGAATAGCATTTATAGCAGATATCGAAAAAATGTAGCGACAGATTCGAACGGACAACGAAGATCAGAAATACCAGAGAATCATCTGGAGATTCGATACCAACCAACCATATCAAGAATACCAGTTAACCACGGTGACATATGGCACAGCGGCAGCACCATTTTTAGCCATAAGAACACTACATTAACTAGCACAGGATGAGGAAGAAAATTATAACGAAGCTTCAAGAATCCTGTTAGAAGACTTCTATGTAGACGACGTTCTCTCAGGAGCGAACAGCACACAAGAAGCAATCAAAATCCAAAAAGATCTAGTGAAACTGCTCAAATCAGGAGGATTCACACTCAGGAATTGGTCAAGTAATTCTAAAAAAATTCTAGCCACACTCCCAGAAGAAGTGAAAGAAAAAGCCACCATAGAAATTGGAGAGGAGGAAGTAAAGAAGTCATTAGGGATTCTATGGACACCATGGGATGACAGTTTTCATTTTAAAGTCTACACAGCTTCAAGAAATACCCACACTAAAAGACAGATGTTGTCAGAAATGGCGAAAATCTTCGATCCACTTGGATGGTTAGCACCCTTTACTATCAGAGCAAAACGGATAATTTAAGAATTATGGCTACAAGACTTAGCATGGGATGAAATCGTCAACTCCGAAATGTCCAAGAAGTGGGAAAAACTCCAAGAAGAAAGTAAAACCATCTCAGAAATCAGAATTCCACGATGGATACAGCAAGACAGTGATCAAGTAGAGCTGCTAGGATTTTGCGATGCTTCAGAGAAAGCTTATGGAGCAGTAATATATAGTAGGATAAAAACAAAAGAGTCAAGCTGCATCACCCTACTACAAGCGAAGTCCAAGGTAGCGCCAGCCAGGAACAGGACATTTCTACCAAAGTTGGAACTATGTGCCGCCGTATTACTAGCGAAACTAATGACAAAAACGGTAAGGGCGCTACAGCTTAAGAAACCTATCATGCACGTCTGGACCGATTTAATGATCACGTTGGGTTGGGGATACAACACGGTGGAAAACCTTCGTTGCGAATTGAGTCACAGAAATTGTGAAGCAGATCCCAGCAGAAAATTGGAACCATGTGAAATCCAGCCGATGCAATCTCACGGGGCTTAGAGATTAGAGTCTTGAAAGAATCAACTTTATGGTGGAAGGGACCTACCTGGCTGTTAGACGAGAAGAAGTGGCCTGGGAAAACGAAATGCCCGAAAATTGAAGAAGACACCAGACAACCCACATGGCATCAAACCTGCGTCACTGAGAAAAGGGAAGAATGGTGTCGCTTTTCCTCGCTCACAAAGATGCTTCGAGTTCTGTCTTACTGTCGAAGAATGAGAAAAGGATCACTAAAAGGCTGCCTCACTCCAGAAGAAATTACAAGCTGTCATCAGATCCATCCAAAGCGCACACTTTAAAGAAGAAAAAGGATAATTAGTGAAACAGAAAGGTGTAGCCAACCAAAATAAGCTTTAGAATCTAAACCCCTTTTTGGACAAAGAAGGAATGATACGAGTAGGTGGAAGGCTTCACAATACGACCAGAAACATCCAGTGATCTTGCCCAGAGACTGTCACTTAACAACACTCATCCTGAGAGATGCACATCTTAAAACACTACATGGAGGAAAGCAACCGACGTTAGCCTACATTAGACAAAAATTTTGGATCATCAACGCAAAGAAAGCCATTGCCAGTCTAATACAAAAATGCATAAAGTGCATTAGATACAAACAACAAACTGCCAACCAGCTAATGGGAGACTTACCAAGAGAACGGATAACACTATCCCCACCGTTTGCGCATACAGGAATCGACTATGCAGGACCAATTCAAATAAGAAAATCAAAAGGAAGAGGGCATCGAGCGTACAAAGGGTACATAGCAATATTTATCTGCCTATCGACAAAAGCAATCCACATAGAAATCGTCAGTGACATGACCACCGAGACGTTCCTCGCAGCCTTGAAGAGATTTATGTCAAGACGTTGTCAGTGCACAAATATTTACAGCGACAATGGAACCACATTCGTAGGGGCAGAAAACCAATTACACCAGGAAATAAAAAGAATAACGCAGGCTGAAGAAGTGCAGAACACCATCAGCATAGCAGGAATTAAATGGCACTTCATCCCACCATCATCCCCTCACTTTGGAGGACTGTGGGAGGCTGGAGTCAAGTCCACAAAGTATCATCTCAAGAGAGTAATCGGAGAAACAACCCTGACGTATGAAGAAGTAACAACGCTCGTCTACCAAATGGTAGCATGCCTGAACTCTCGGCCGCTCTGTGTTGTCAGCGATGCAACGAACGAAGAAATCTTTCTAACGCCTGGACACTTTTTAATTGGAAGACCAATTATTGGTCCACAGATATATTCAGAAACAGAAGTGGACAGCAGTTCGTCACAACGCTGGAAACTAATCCAGAAAATGAAAAAAGACTTTTGGAAAGTATGGTCAACAGAATATCTGAGCAAGCTATAAATAAGATATAAGTGGAAAGAAACAGAAGAGAATCTAAAAGAAGGTACGATTGTCATCATCAAGGAAGATAACATCAACCCAGCGCAATGGCCAATAGCAAGAATCACCCAAGTACATCCAAGCAACAACAAATTAGTACGTGTAGTCACCGTGCGGAAAGGAAAAACCGAGCTGAAAAGATCAATAACAAAGTTAATACCTCTTCCATGTGAGGTAGACAACACTTCAAGTCCATAAAGAAAGCTGCATACCAAAATGTCGACTACCGCAATATTCTGCACCCTGTTGGTTCTAGGACTCCCAAGCACAAGCAATTCGAAGGTCACGATACAAATTTTACAAAAAGGGCTCTACGTAGAACATTTGGGAACGTCTAGAATCCAGAAAGGAGAGTTCAGATTACAGCTCGACATAAACAAGACCAAGATCAACGACGATGCAAGAAAAGTGACCGAAGTGATAGAAAAATTTGGCAACCTGTGTAAACAAGCAAAGGAAATGTCAACGGAATGTCAATGTGAATCACTAGTACACCATCTATGACAAGAGGAAAATGATGTGAAACTGATCACAAATGGCCTGCCAGCGCTTCACCGGAAAAAGATAGGTCTGTTGGATTAAGCATTGACGTCAATTTTCGGAGTAAACGATGAGGTATACAGAGACATTGACAGCCTTCAGATCAACCAGGAAGAACTTATTAAAGCCTCGAAGTATCAAGCGAAAATGATGGTATCGTTCACTTCCACAATAAGCGATACAGAAACAAGGATAGAGAATAAGCTGCAGAGATTCCAGACAAAACTTAACAGTGGACTTAAGGCAATCCAAGAAATGCAAGTGTGGTACAAAACAATAGACACAAACACACTTGACATTTACATTCTGAGTGCCTATTAACTAGCATCTAATTATATTTCAGAAGTGGATGAGTATTACAAGCTCTTCGAAGTGTTCTACGAGAACGGGTCCCTCTACAAGCTGCTCTCACCATCTCACGTCAAGGCCATCATTAAGGATGCAAATACCAAGCTACCTGATCATGTATCAATTTGGGAAATTTCAGAAAGAACAGCCGTGGGAGAAGGGGAAGAGCAATGGGTGTAAATATACACCATTGAAGGCATCTCCGAGTTTACGCTCCTGAAAGCAACTCCTACACCGCTTCACATTGAAAATGGCTCATATTGGATTATGGATATATCCAATGCGTCATGACGATCGACTACAATGATCAGCAGTACTTCCAGCTAACACACGATAAATTAAAGGCATGTATACATAGAAAAAATATATTACGTATGTGCCCCACCAGCATTAAAAAACATAGAAACAAGCCCAAACTGCGTTATCGATGACATATACCAACGGCATAAGGGAACGGAGTACAAGACTCAGAAACATACAGTAACTACCATGACCTGGAAGCAGCTATACAATCCGAACACCTGGATGTACTTCACTGCACAACCACCAAACATAGCCAACACTTGCAGTGGAATTCGCCGAGAAGAAGTTATGAATACTACCGGTATAATCAACTTCACCGATGATTGCATAGTACAAACCAAACAAAATGTCATCACACCCAAGTGAACCGACACAGTGCCGGTACTAGCATCATATTCCAAGGCATCGTCAGCAGATATCGGACACAACAACAAAATTACAAGGTTACCACCCATCAGCAGTGAGGAAAATGAACCCATATTTACAATACGCGATGACCTGACCCGCCTCAAGGTGGACGAACAAAACTTACATCAGCAGTTAGAAAACATGGTATGGCGAAAAGTTAGACAGCATACCTATAGGTCCTATACTCTGATAACAGCGATTTCACTAGCATGGGTTGGAATTATTGGCATATGGATGCTGCACAAGAAATACCGACACCAACGCAACCGAAGGAGACAAGCAGGAGACCAAGCGCCATCCGGAGAAGAAGGACTCGAGCTCACTCCAGTCAAGGAGCTAGAACCCCGAGAGAACTACCACAACGGAGGCGGGCAGGATGTCTAAACGACATTTTTTCTAAAAAATTGCATTTTTATATACAGGGTGTCCTGATAAGGTCGTCCCCCGGCGATATCTCGAGAACCCTTCATCGCATAGCTTTCGGAAACAAATTTTTATAGTAAAATCGGCCTCGAGAAAATGCTGGAAATTGTTTTCAAGTTTCTAATTCTGCCGCTAGAGGGCGTAAAACTAAGAACACAATTAAAAACACGGATTATTTAAAAATATGCCATATTAACTTATGTCTTTGATACTTTTCTTACAAACTTTGTAAAATAAGGAAACTTTTGTCTTTTAAGCGTATCTCCCTAACCTGTCAAATATAGGAAGGGGGAAGGAGCGAATGTACAATTGAAAAAAATTGAATAACTATGTTTCGGCTTAACCATTTTTGATTGATTGAGGTTTCGTTTGAAAGAGCTTTTAGCAGGGCTGAGGATAAAATATTGATATAATAAATTTATTTTTTTGTTTTATATTCAGAGACTGATTTGTGGCAAAGTTATAAATTTTTTTTTTTTTTTTGAAAAATTTATATGCAATGGCATTATTATTATAAGCCCATTTAAAATAGCATAAAAAAGTAAAGAAACTGGTAAAAACCGCATTTCGATATCTTAATTAGTTCTCGAGTTATTGCCGAAAAACTGCATTACTCGTATTCTTACCTATTTTAAGCTGTCAGATAAACAACGCGGCGTTTTTATCGAGAGTGCCGGGATGTCAAAAATCACAGAAAACAGGGACGTCAAAAAATGACAAGTATTAGTAGTAGTGTTGTTAATCGTTATTAAATAATTTTAAATTATGTCTTATTCTACCACCGAGGCATACGACATGCTCGCCATTTATTTTGAAATTTAAATGCCTCTAGTGCGGCGAGACAATATGCCATAAGGTATTACAAAAGACGGCATTTTAATAAAAAAGTATTTAGACGTTTGACAACCCATTTAAAAGGAACTGGAAATGTGCATTCTATTTCAGCACAATGAAGTTACAGTTAGCCAAAGCTCGTAAATCATAACCAGCTATTATTATCCACAAGCCGTGTAATTATGAATGATGTTATTAAATTGATAATAAACAAATAGGATATTATTGATATTATTTAATATTCGCAGGGAAACAAATGGTTTTTGTTGTCATGGCATTCTCGATAAAAACGCCGCGTTGTTTATCTGACAGCTTAAAATAGGAAAAGATACGAATAATGCAGTTTTTCGGCAATAACTCGAGAATTAATTAAGATATCAAAATGCGGTTTTCACTAGTTTCATTACTTTTTTATGCTATTTTTAATGGGTTCATAATAATAATACCATTGTATTTAAATTTTTCGAAAAAAATGACAAAATTTATAACTTTGCCATAAATCAGTCTCTAAAGGTATGTTTCCTTCCACGCGGCCGCCGCATGCGGCTAATGCACTACGTTAGCCGCAAAGCACTCCTACTCATGTTTTTAAATGTGCCTGGTTTGTTCCGAGCGGCCGTCGTATGCGTCCGCTGTCAACGACTGCGATTGATGCGACTGGACTGCTGAAGAAGCAGTGTAGCCGCAGTCGTGTGTGCGTCTGATATTTTGTTTGTGTTGTTTAACGTGGAATGTCCGGTGTTTTTTTTAATTATTGAAAATTAAAACTTTATTTTTTAAATAAGGTACTGGATTTTTTATTACGTATTTTAAGAGCTTTTAAAATCCCAAATCCAATGATGTTTCGTACTTATTCGAAAAAAATCAGTTTAATGTTTTCCCAAGATCCTGCCAATAATATATGTTCTGACTCTCTCTAACATATGGTTTCTTATGAAAATTGCCATTTACATAATTTTTTCGAATAAGTGCAATACATTATTGGTTTTGGGAACTTAATAGCTCCTAAAATACATAATAAAAAAATCCAGGGCCATATTTCAAAGACGAAACGTCGGTGTATAAATATAATAACAATATCTTGTAGAACAGAAAAAGTAGCAATGGAAATGTAAAAGTTATTTTGTTACATCCATTCAAATAAAGTCATAAAAAAATAAAAATGAAATCGTGAATAATCGGTTTTTTCCAAAAGTATGTATTCGAAATTTTTAAGTTCTAGGGAGGCATTTTGATTAGCATCAAATTGCGCAACTTTGCCTTCATTTAACCGACCTCGTATCTCTTCAAGTTTCCGAGATCCTAATAATTAGACTCGAATTTGGGACACCCTGTACAGATTTACCTTAATACAATGGCTAATTTCTCCTCTGGGGTTATTGGATACTCAACTCTGTTGTATGGGTCGGACTTTATATCGTCTTTTATTAAGTCAAGATTATTCTTAAACTGTGCTTTATTCAGTCTAAAATATTTTCTAAATTTCACTTCATCCTGTTGCTGATGTCGATTTATTAATGTAGTATAACAACCCTCATTGCGTCTTTGCTAAAATATTGGATATATAGGGGCATTGCTATGTTTCAGGTGGGCTAATTGTAATAGTATTTTGTCATCCTCTTTTTTTTCTAACAATAAATATATTGCTAGATCATCCATCACGACTCTTACCAAACATTATTCCCTTTACACTAATAATTTTGCTATCGCGAGTTTGAGCCGCGGTCCTAAGAAATCACCTGATTAAACGGCGGCCGCATGCGTTATTCGCATTGCGTTAGTCGTATGCGACAGCCGCGTGGAAGGAAACACACCTTAAGAATAAAACAAAAAAATAAATTTATTACATTAATATTTTATCTAAAGCCCTGGTTAAAGCTTTTTCAAACGAAACCTAGTTTATCAAAATCGGTTAAGCCGAAATAAAGTTATTCAATTATTTTCAAATGCACATTCGCTCCTCCCCCCTTCCTATACTTGACAGGTTAGGGAAAAACGGTGTTCATTAGGATTGAGCGGAACACGTTGAAAAATGTTTTCACTGTAAGATCTTAAAATAAGAAACTTCAAGCTTTAAAATGCTTTTTTTAA
>JAHBCN010006280.1:0-49828 GCA_019359885.1 Listronotus oregonensis | reverse complement strand
TGGAAACTCACATATTTTAAGTCGACCAATAAAACCCAATTTTTCCCCCCCCCCTAGTTTTAAAAATGCGAACCCAAAAAACAAAATGGGCCCTACAATTGACACATTTGAAATCGACCAATCAGAACAATTTCCCCAAAACCCATTTCCAAGCATATGAACTCCTTTAGCTTACAATAATTGCCAAAATTTCCCCTTTAACCGTTTTCTATCTATCGGGTTTTCCCCAAGATCCCCATACATTCCCTATCAATTTGGGACACACTGTATATATATATATATATATATATATATATATATATATATATATATATATATATATATATATATATATATATATATATATATATATATATATATAAAAAAAAATATATATATATATATATATATATATATATATATATAAAACATATATATGTCGGCTTTACGTATTCTTTTAAAAGAACATTAAGATAAGGATTTGTTTTTATTAGAAATAAGCTAAGTGTTGAGTTTTTGGTTACGAGCGACGGTTCGGCCGCCCATTAATTATTCTTTATGAGTCTGGGTTAATGTTGATTTTAAGTTTGTTTAGAAAATAAAATAAAGGACATGACTCGATATTTGTTTAGATAACGAGAAGAGTGAAACGAAGCCGGGAATGAATACTTTGAGAAGAAATTCGATAAATAGTTTTTAGAAGAACTGAACGTAGAGACACCGGCTTCGGATCACTAGTTCATTTATTTTATTTTTATTCGTGACAGTACTTTTGCATTGTTTTTATCTATAAACTGTAGTTTACATGTTAATTAGTGTTGTTTTGCGTAATCTGTGTTTTAATCGTTTATTTGGTCAAGGTAATAATTAGTTGTGTGTTTTGACGGATTGCCGTCTTTAATTTATATTGCCAGGACATGTCTACCGATAATAATATTACCCCATTCTCCGACATCAGAAGTGGGATTAGCCTGTCCATAATTGGTCGAAAATATCCTGACAAATGAAACTGAAACAGAAGCAAATGTTCCAGGTAGCCAGGTGGAGTTGTTGCTCAAAAAAATGATTGAAATGCAAAACTCTACGGCAGCAAAAATTGCAGATCCGGAAGGCTGGTGATGTTTGGTTGACGAGTTTGTTAAAATGCAAAAGTTATCGGGAATTATGTTGGTGACTAGTTTGTCATCTGCACTAAAAGGGGAAGCAGCGGATTGGCTTATTCGCTCTAGGCCATTGGGCAAAACCTGGGAGGATATTCGCACAGAATTTTTATTAACGTTTTCAAAACCTGTTGACTTTATGGAGATGTTCGAGGAAGCTGTTATGGACGTCAGAATATTCCTAGCAACACAACGCTTTTAGACGAAGGATTGCACGTTTTACGACTAGCAATGCACCTAATAAGGGCTTGTGAAAACGAGGAGGCCTTAGCAATATTGTTTGCCTGTCATGTTGTTGCAAATAGATCTGAATCGATGCGTAAGCGATTACAGGCGGACATACCAAAATATTTGAAGAGTTTTTGCGTTGCATTAAGAGGTTCCACAGGTAAACGGCCGGCGCTATTTCCAACTGATCATCATATTAGTTCGAAGCGTCGTGCCCTTACTCAGCCAGACAAAAAGGAACAACCATTTATGGGCAAGTGTTGTGTTTGTGGCAAAATTGGACATAAGGCTTACCAGTGCCGATTGAATGTTGCATCTGTGAATAAGCGGGTAGTGCACGATGGCAAAATCTTAAAGTCTTTTATATGTTTTGGTTGTGGAAAACCCGATATATTGCGGCCAGTTGTCCTAATAAAGGAAAGCAAGCTTCTACAAACAAACCGAGATATGAAGAAAGGCAGGAAAGTGTAGGTATTGCCGCAGGGACAAATGAAAACCAAAAATGGTAAGATTGTTCCTTTTCTGTTTGATTCAGGGTCTGACTGTTCTTTGATTAAATATAGTGTTTCAGTTTTGTTAAACGGGAAATATAAAGACTGCATGTTATCTATGAAATGTTTAGGTGGGAATGCTATATTGTGTAATTTACAAATTATAGTATTGGTTGAAATTCAATTTATTTTTCTTGAACTTGTTTTATGTATAGTCCCCGATGAATGCATTTCTTTTAATGTTTTACTGGGTAGAGATTTAATAAGTCAAAACATTAATGTTTGTTTTAACAACAAAGGTAAGGCGTAAAAAAGTAAATGTGCAAAATTAGATACGGAACGATTTAATGCGAATAAAGGCATAATAGGTGATTTTGTTTACGCTAAATGTAAAGAGCGAATGTTATCAAAATTGGATTGTAAGTTTAGGGAACAATACAGGATAAAAAGAGTGTTATTGAATGATAGATATGAAGTAGAAAAAGTAAATGGTAAAGGAGAGCTAAGTAAATTTATTCACGACCAGTGGCGGCTTGTGCCGACTGGTTAAGGACAAGAGATATTTGACTTTGAGAGTGATGATGCTGAACAATGCGTGGATGAGCCAGTGTCGGCTAATGAGTAAGAATAAATAGGTTAAAAAGAGTAGCAATTATGGGTATAAGAAAAAAAGTGTGGGGCTAATATTAGACTGCGGGATAATATTAGCTAATTAAGAGAAGCAAATAGCTGCGGTTATTTGATACTTGATAGCTGTTGCGATAGCTAGGTCAAGTGTGGAACTAGTAAAGATAGTTGCGGCTATCTGTTACTGAAAATAGCTGCTGAGGTAGCTAGATAAGAAGTTTGAAGACGGCTGCGGTTGTCTAAGCAAAAATAACTGCGGTTATTTGATACTTGATATCTGTTGCGATAGCTAGGTCAAGTGTGGAACTAGTAAAGATAGTTGCGGCTATCTGTTACTGAGAATAGCTGCTGAGGTAGCTAGATGTGAAGTTTAAAGACGGCTGCGGTTGTCTGAGAGAAGCAAAAATAACTGCGGTTATTTGATACTTGGTAGCTGTTGCGATAGCTAGGTCAAGTGTGGAACTGGTAAAGATAGTTGCGGCTATCTGTTACTGGGAATAGCTGCTGAGGTAGCTAGATGTGAAGTTTGAAGACGTTTGCGGTTGTCTGGAGCTTAGTTAGCTATCTGCGGTAGCTAGGTTAAGCATGAGGTTGTATATAGTAAAGATAGCTGTGGTTATCTGTTACTTTGAAACTACGGCGGTAGTTGATTAAATGTGAAGTTTTATTGCTTTGTTGAAGAAGTTTTACTGCGGTAATTGATGTATTATGATTAATGATCGTCATATCATGTTTCAGTTATTGCTGCGGTGATTTGTTCTGTGTATGGTAGCCAGGTGTAAAGGAATGAAAGTTTAGAAAAGAATATTTGGAATGTAAAAAGATAATATGCTAAGTAGTGTTTGTTTACTTATATGTTTTTGACTTGTCAGGATGGACGAGTGGTTTTGTTATTTACTAGTTGTTTCGGTTGTTCCAGGTGGAACAATGGTTTAGCGCACGAGGACGTGCGACATGTCAGAATGGCCGTGTCGGCTTTACGTATTCTTTTAAAAGAACATTAAGATAAGGATTTGTTTTTATTAGAAATAAGCTAAGTGTTGAGTTTTTGGTTACGAGCGACGGTTCGGCCGCCCATTAATTATTCTTTATGAGTCTGGGTTAATGTTGATTTTAAGTTTGTTTAGAAAATAAAATAAAGGACATGACTCGATATTTGTTTAGATAACGAGAAGAGTGAAACGAAGCCGGGAATGAATACTTTGAGAAGAAATTCGATAAATAGTTTTTAGAGAGAACTGAACGTAGAGACACCGGCTTCGGATCGCTAGTTCATTTATTTTATTTTTATTCGTGACAGTACTTTTGCATTGTTTTTATCTATAAACTGTAGTTTACATGTTAATTAGTGTTGTTTTGCGTAATCTGTGTTTTAATCGTTTATTTGGTCAAGGTAATAATTAGTTGTGTGTTTTGACGGATTGCCGTCTTTAATTTATATTGCCAGGACATGTCTACCGATAATAATATTACCCCATTCTCCGACATATATATACAGGGTGTTACAGAATGTTGTGAGGAAAATTTAAGGGGGGTCCGAAAATGCTTCGTTTGTATGATACGGGGTGTTTAAAGTTGTTTGTCTTTTATAGTTTATTTCACATTTCTCGAAAACCCGTAACGATAATGAGATGAGTTTTCGTACCCGCAAATGTACAATTATAGGTCACATTTACAGACGACAGTAAAAGGCACAACCCGGCATTGAAGTGATTGGTCGAGATATATCGAGTCCTGATTGGCGCGTTATTTGACGTTTTTTGGTTATGTTATGTTATGTTTTCTTTCTTTTCACATTGACAACAAACCTTAGACCTTAGACAAGGAAAGAGCCTTAGACCAACAAACGAACAAACATATTTTACATATTTTTGTTTTGCTGTTTGAAACTTTTGAAAGAGATTATTTTACAAACCTGTTCGTCAGAACATATTGTTTAAATAGTAAAGACGTTGTTTTAGCAAGGAATCATGGATTCATCCTTATGTGTTGCATCCTCTTCAACAAAGTCGTCTGAAGAAAATTCATCAGAAGAGTGTCATATCTGCAGCAAAAGATTTAAAAATGTGGATTAAGGAATCGTCATATCACAAGATTCCATAAAATAGAGGTGTTGAATCCCAAAATAGTTATATTATTTGTCCATTATGTGAGGAAGAAACTGATTGTAAAAGTCATGAGGGATTACGAAAACATCTTGCAGGAAATCACCAGATGAGTATTGAGTTAATGACTTTTGAATTTTCTAGCAAACAAGAATACGATACATGGAAAGATGCAGAAAAAATTGAGACAAATTTTGCAATGCACAGATCAATTCAGAAAAAGGAATTTAAGATACTGTATTATGATTGTAACAGAAGTAACCACAAAGGTAAGTGCAATACTTGTTAGGCCGGTTTTTAGGTACCTACCTATGAAAGTAAATACCCTCTTCAATAGCTATTTTAAAATATATACTGGTGTATATAAGCACCCTTTATATACTCATCTATTATATATAAATATATCTTCAGGATACAAGCCCAACTATAAAACAAGGACGGAGAAATCTGGTGGGACAATTAAAATTAAAGGAGTGTGTCCCTCCAGGCTGATTTGCAAATTATACATTGATGGGCAAGTTTCAGTAAGTTATTGGAAAACACATGCTGGACATGAACAAGAATTAAGAAGCAAACATCTCTCGAAGTCAGAAGAAAAAATGGTGAAAGAGAAGCTGCAGTCTGGAGTGCCACCAAACAGAATTTTGGAGGATTCACGAAAGTTGGAAGCACCAAAACTGGAAAGATTGGCTGTCTTAACAAGTCAAGACATTACAAATTTGTCACGAAAATATAACATTCAGAAGAAACGAGATCAGAATGATATGATAGCAGCTGCAGTGAAGGTTCAGGAATGGAATGCTAATGGCAAGAATTATGCTTTCCTATTCAAGAAGGAAGGTAGGCATCAAGAAGAACAATTGCTTGCAAACAATGCTCGACTATATTGACAGTTTCACATAGACATGTATGTGTCAACAAAATGTCATTCCTAAACTCTTGTGTACAAAAAAGTACCTTTTCCACAATTAACTGCTTCACTAATCATGCTACTTTTGGCACTTGTTGGGAAAATAACTTTTTCTACAATAACGCAACAAATGTTTATGTAAGCACTGTAAGCAAATCAATACTGTTTTTGACTTATAATATTTTGAAAATGCTTGAAATTATTTGAATAACAGTTTTTAGTTATTGTCTTTTTAAACTGAATGTAATTTTTTTTATATGGTGGTGTTTAAAATTTGGTGGTGGTTTATTACCTACATTAATGACATTTTGTTTTTGGCTAAATGTCTATAAGGTTTAAAATTGCTTATCTGGTTTTTAATAATTATTGTCTTTACAATAAATGTAGATTTTTTATGGTAGTTGGTGGTGGTGGTTTTATTAAATTTGGTGGTGGTTCATTTCTAATAGGAGAAATACATGATGTGCTGAACAAAGAAGATTTTGCCTTAGGATTTATGAATTCAGTAATGGAAGATAAACTGCGACAATTTCCCAACATAATTTGCATGGATGGCACACATGGTACAAATAAGAGAGGAATGGATCTAACAATAATACTTATTAAGGATGACAGAAATGCAGGATTCCCAGTTGCTTTCTTGCTGACAAATAGATTGGATCAACAAGTTCAAGAGGTTTTTTTAGGTATGCGTTCTTAGTAGTTTAGGTACTATTTATTATTTATGCCTGTTAAAAACAATAATTTTCAAATACTTTTAGCTGCTCTCAAGAATAAGATGCAAACAGAAATCCAAGCAGAACACTTTATGAGTGACGATGATGCCAAATATTACAATGCGTGGGTAAAAATCATGGACAATAAACCAAAAAGGCTGTTGTGTACATGGCATGTTGTAAAGAATTGGAATATTCAGGGAAGAAGAAAATACATGATCAAGTTTTGAAGAAAGAGATGAAAAGTGAAATGAAGAGGATAATTAATGAAACTGATGAAGACCGATTTATGGACTTGTGCAATACCTACCTGTTAAAATTACAAGAGGCAAATGAAACAGATTTTGTCAATTATCTGATAGGGTAAATTAAATACATATGAAAATAAATTCTATTTTAAGGTACCTATCTACTTATTTAATTTTTATTTGTTCTAGGCATTATTTTCAGAATGAAGAAAGAATAAAAATGTGGGCAATTGTTATAGAAGAAATTCCGGTATCAACACAAATATGGCAATAGAATCATTTAACAACCTACTAAAGACAAACCAACTAAAGAGAAATGCAAGGGTGACCATTGAGAAGTTACTAGACACAATTGATGATGTAGTGGACATAAAAATGTGGAAGAGGATCGTGGATATTGAACGGCCAAATGCAAATAACTATCAAGACCGAATTATAACAAAAGCCCACAAAAAGGCAGTATTATTTAAGAACCAAGTGGATGTGAAGGCGGATTCTCAAGTATACGGACAATTTAAGGTTACATCATTCAGAGATCCAAACAAATTATATAATGTAAATGCAAAGCAAGTATGTGAAAATGAATGTAAGACACTGTATTGCAGAGTATGCAAAATTTGCATTCATCGCTACCAGTGTGAGTGTGCCGAATATGTGGTGAGGAATACCTTGTGTAAGCATGTGCACTTGGTAAGAATGTATGAGGAGCGAATGGGTACTAACTCTGTTTTAGATAAAGTTGCCAAGTCTTTGGGAGAAATTTCAAATATCAAACCACAGCACGAACAGGAAATTAATGAGTTTATCAGAGAGAAGGTAGAAGAGACAAATCATGCAAAGGATGGGGTTCAGGCACAAAGCAAACGAAGCCTTCAATGGGAAAACTTACAAAACTTTGTAGAAGGACTAGATGACAAGAATTTTACTGAGTTTATGAAGGACATCCAAGGAACTGTGCGTAAATTTCAAGAGAAGATAAATAAAACTACACAGAAGCGAAAAATGGAGAAACAGGAGTATTTTCCTTCCAAAAAAACCCAAAAGTGAAAATATAAAACTATCCAGCAATGTTTATAATCCTATATAATCCCACAATATACCTATTTTATTATTTGTATCTTGCTGTTATATCTGCATTGAATTTTTATTTTAGCTTTATTAGGATTAGTTTATTTGTAAAAATTTGAAAATTGTTTAAAATAATTTATAAATTAAATAAAAAATGAACTAAATATGGGACATTAACATATGTAAGATTATTATAAGTTTATTTTTGTTAAATATATCCATGGTAGAATTATTTGTGACAATATTTATATATAATATATAAGTTAATCTTTTTGAATAATGCCTATAATATTAACCACAGATATGTGTTTTAAATTTTGAGAATGGGATGTACTGGGTCCTAGGCGAGGTTTAGAGGGGTTTTACCTCCGCCATTGCACCATATGGACGCCCCCTCCTTTGATTTCCCGAATTTTTAATAAAGCCAATTATTTTTAAACTTAACTATCTGGTGTTTTATTTGGGTTTACGACTGATGCCATTCCCCCCACCACACATGAGTGTCAAATTTTATTCAGTATTCAGTCAATATATTCACCCATTTTAAAAATAAACATTTATAAATAGGTATGATGTTTGGTGATGGAATGGAAAACGTCTGCCTTTTAAAAATTATTTTTTTCTTTTGACATACCTATAATTATCATAAAAAAATTTGGTTCTGTCAATAATGACATTAAAATCTAAGACAAACATTTTTTATTCCAGCCCAACATTTTTCATGCAATAAAAATAATATAAATATATAATAATTAAATACACATTATCACAATAAGAATTCTGGATATAGGTATACCTACATTTTTATTCGGATTCTCTACAAGTCTACATAACATTTTAGGCCTAAATTATTAAATTATATTTTACTTTTCTAAACATTCAGTAGAATTAAATTACAATATAAAAAATATCTTTATTCTACAATTCAAAATATCTTAATTTTTACTAACATAAAGCCCGCCAAAATTTGAATTAGGACGCGCCCACCGGCCAATCACCGCAACGCCGGGTTGTGCTTTTTACTGTAGTCTCGGATAGGATGGCATGGCGGTCATCCGTCATGAAATACAGCGCCTCTAGCGGCTTGGAGGGAAACACAAAGCAGGCCCTGTCTGCTCATTTAAAGTGCGCGTAGCACCATAAACTTTTATCCTGGCCAACTTCTTATGGGGATACTGGAAAGTGGTGACTTTTGACAATTATATCATTGCCAGGGAATAAGTGGATATCTATATTTTGTTTTGTAGTAACTTGGTACTAAATATCTAGATGGCGATACGTCGTTTTTTTCAGCCAATGAAAAGTGAGAATTATTTTCCCATGTTTGCGTCGGCCATTTTTTAGTATATTTGTTGTAAATGATGGTTGTATGGATTCACTGTTAAGTCGGCTCCTGTTTTAATTTTTTCCACATAAATGTGGAACAATTATAAGGTAAGATAAATTATTTATGTATTGTAGTAAGCCTTCTTCGATATTAAACTAAGATCTTTGTAAATTTCTTCGCTATGGCATCAGCACAACGCATTGGTAGGTTGAAATATTCTTGTAAATATCCTTCTTGCAAAAGCGCCTATTATAGTAAAACTGTAAGCACAGATTTTAAAAACAAAAAGTTTCATTCTTTTCCTCGAGATCCTAAATCGTTAGAAGCTTGGAAAATTAAATGTAATTTAAGTCCCTCAAAAGATTGTAGAAATTTATATGTTTGTGAAAACCATTTTTCAAAATTAGATTATGTAAATCCTGAGGATCCTTCTCGCTTAAAATACAAAGCTGTACCTTGGTCTCCCTTAAAAAATTCCATTCTGAATGAACACAGTTATGGAAAACGTTTCAATTCTTTTAAAAATTTACCTCTCGAACCATTAGACATTCCTAAAATTAATATTTTAAATAATGTTATTTTAAAAGAGGGCAATAATTTGGACAATCAAAACAGTACTGGACTAGATATCAGGGAACCAAGTAATGCCAAGGTAGCGAAGAAACTTGCAACTGATACTTCTCAACCTGGGCCGTCTAATTATGTTTTTCAAGAGCATCGCCAAGGTTCCAATTGTTCCAAAATGAGTTCTAATCATGTTGATCAGTTCTCTTACCTTTTAGATCCACCTTTTGAGCCAACAACCCCTGTTAAATCTAAATTACCTGAAAATTTTTATAAAATTCATCGTAACACTCTTTCAAAATTGTCCAAGTTAAGAAGTCAGTTAAAAAATGAAAGAGCTCATTTAAATTCTATTAAAAATCTTTATAATGATGGCAAATTTAAGTTTATTGAGGAAAATCTTAATGATGTAAGTAAAGAATTTATAAATTCACAACTTTTTAATGTCAATAAAGCACCAACAGCGAGGAGATACAGTTTAAAGGATAAAGCTTTTGCAATTTCGCTCTATAAAAGATCTCCTCGGTTATATAAATATCTTTCAAAATTTTTTACTCTTCCCAGTGTTACTACTTTAAAAATATTTTAGCTTTAATTCCATTTGAATGTGGCATGATTAAACCTATTTTGGAACATTTGAAACCACAGGTAGAAAAAATGTCTGAGCTGGATCGTTGCTGTTCTCTTATCTTTGACGAAATGGCTCTTAGTGAAGGCTTTTATTATGAAAGCCAAAAACAAAGAGTTTGTGGGTTCGAAGATATGGGACACCTAGGTAAAACACACCGAGTAGCGAACCATGCTTTGGTGTTTATGATTAGGGGGTTAAGACAGAAGTATAAAATGCCCGTAGCCTATTTCTTCAGTCATTATACCGTTACCGCTGAACAACTGCGTGAACTGATTCCTTTTATCATTCACGAGTTACAACAAATCGGCTTGTCTATTATGGCCACTGTATGTGATCAAGGCCCTACCAACAGGGCTGCCCTTAAGTGGCTCACTGACCATCATACTGATGATAAGCCTAGCCCTTATCATTTTGTGGTTAATGGTAAACCGATTGTTACGATTTTTGACGTTCCTCATTTGTTGAAAAACACAAGAAATGCATTGTTGACTCATTATGTTCAGTTTGAAACAAATAAAATAGCAAAATTTGAATATATTGAAAAAGTCTATAGGCTTGATCAATCTAAACGTTCATTTAAATGCTTAAATAAATTATCAGATAAACATTTTAAATTAAGAGGATTCATACCTGCTGTTTACAAGATATTTTCTTTTAAAGAATGGCACCGAAACTAACGAACGAAACTAAACAAAATTTTGGAAATATATTCCAATTATATCGAAAAATGAGGGAAAGGTATTAAGAAGTACCAATTTTTTTATTTTTTTTGTTTTTGTTATTGTATAATATTTATTTTTTTTAAATACTTTCCCTCATTGTTTACCATTTTCCCCATAATTTATGAAGAGACCAAAATTTTAAATAAACCTCTAGTTTTTTGACAATTTTTAAATTCCGTAATTAATAAATTTTTGGAAGAAAAAACAAAGCCTATAGATTATGAATACATCTTGGCAACGAAGCAAGCTCATAGGATACCGGCGCGGTGACATCGGGAGCGATTTTCATGTCTATTTTTAGCAGATTAGAATAATATTTATTATTTTAGTGTGGTAATGTGATTTACATTTTTAAAGATGGGACGGACTAAAAATGAGGAAAATAAATGTGGCAGAAAACGGTTATGTCTATCTACATATATGATATCGTTATGAAAGGTTTATAATTAGGGTTGTTATAATTTATTAGAGTGATGTCCGGACAGTCCATCAGATCCTAGGATAAATAGCACTGATTTTGGCCCTAAAAATAGATGAATTGATGGATCATATTTTTTAAATTCTTTGTTTTTACGGTGAATTTATGGTGGTGATAGCAAAAATTTAAAAAAAAATATTTCAATTAAAAAATCAACTTTAAAAGTTCAAAAATCGTTATTTTTGCTAATAATCTTAAATAACTTTTATTCTCATTGTATTCAAGCTTATTGTTATTTCTTTTTCGCCTTGTTTTTTATGTATTTTTAAAAAAATATATATATCAAAAACATCAAAAAAAGATAAATTAGAAATCAAATATTTTCGCCGCTATCTAGTCGCGAGACCGATTTTTTGAAATTTTAAAGTTGACTTTTTAGTTAATAAACTAACATTTGTAATATTTTTTTTATTGTTCGTTTTTTCATGTATTTAAAAAAAATATCAAAAACATTAAAAAAAGATAGAAATTGAACAACATGAAACATGAAAACCAATATTTTTTCAAATTTTAAAGGCAAAAAAGCTATCGAAATCTTTATTTTTTCTTTTTACGACATTTTTATCATAAATGCGTCGTAAAAAAAGCAGAATTAAAAAAAAATGGTAATTATTCACCTATGGCCAAAAATAGGGTTGATCCCACTTGTAAATAATTACTATTTTTTCGCTATTTTACCTTATTGAAATGTTGGTTGTAGAAATTGGACAAACTAACGAGAGGACGGTCCGATAGGTGCATCGAGTTATGGGCTCCCACTTGGCGTGCTTATAGTGTGGGTAGGTACCAACCAAACCCCAAATTCGCCAGTTAAAGATAGGAGAACGCTTATGTACCGAATAGTTTGTACGTGAACACGATAAGCTAGTAGCCTAACGGCATGAGAATCAGACTTGCGTCTAGACGGTCCGTGGTTCGAGTCGCTTTTTTTTGTTTAAAATTTTGTTTAAATTTATAACTTATCTATAAAAAATGGCAAAAATTAAAAAATACATTTTACGTGCCTTTATTCGTTAAAACCAAAGATAATACTACTACGAATAGATGGTTCATTTAAATGGGGCGTTTTGAATCAGTTCGGAGATATCAATGCTTCCGTAAATGCGAATGAAATATTCGGAACACGAACTAGCGAAAGCGGGCGGCTAAACGGTATATGTATTTTCTAGTCGCGTTTCATCACGCCAATAGTAAAGGCCTGCCGGCAACACTGTTTAACATTCGTTCAAGGATAGCGCGAAAATCTCTCGATGGACATCGGCTCGCGTTAGCCAAAGTCCATTAGGGGTATCAAAAATATAGCATTGAATGGTTCATCTTATCCGTAGTAGTATTATCTTTGTTAAAACTTACGAATCGAATGTAATTTTTTTTAATACCAACAAACAAAAAACAAAGAATAAAAAAAAGATAGAAAAAATTAAATTACGGTTAATTTAATTAAAATAATTGAAAAATTTGCAAGAGATTAAAAAAAAAACATTTAATTCGTAAGTTTTAATCAGTAAATTCGCGTAAAATGTATTTTTTAATTTCTTGCAATTTTTTAATGATAAGTTATAAATTTAAATTAAGTTTAAAACAAAAAAGCACATCTTTGACGGTACTCTAACCATGGACCATCTGGGCGCAAGTCTGATACTCAAGGCATGCACAAACTATTCCGTTCATAAGCGTCCTCCCATCTTTGACTGGCGATTTCTCGAAAACGAAGAAGAGTTGGCACCTACAATTTTGGAGTTTGGTTGGTACCTATCCATTCTATAAGCACGCAAAGTGGGAGCCTATAACTCGATGCACCCCTCAGACCGTCCCCTTATAAGAGTAAAACTAATTACTGAAAAGTATACAGGATAGGTTAGATGGATCCTCGCCGCACAGGGGACGTAGGCGTGTTGCAGCGCATTACCAATCAAAGCGCTGATAATAATTTTTGCAATGCAAATCAATTTTTAAAAACATATTAGTCGAATCTGTCCCAAATATAACTGCCCATTAAAATATTATATGTGAAGGAAAAGTATGTAACATTATTATATAAGTCTATTTTCTGTATTATTAGGTATTATTTTATAATTTGTCTTGCTTTTTTTATAATTGCACCTTTTTTAAAGTTTATTTGCTGTTATTTATATTATTAGGTGGTATTATTTTATAATGTGTCTAACATTTTTTTATGATTAAAATTTTTTAAAGTTTATTAAAATTTGCTGTTACATATATTATTACGTGGTATTTATTTATAATTTGTTTAAAATTTTCTATAATTGCACTTTTTTAAAATACCCAAAAGAGAAGAAACAAACCACACAAACATAGAATGTTGAGATATAAAAATAGAGCTTAAATTAAACTAGGTAAGTTTTCTCAATAAACTAAAAATGTCGCTAAGACCGTATTAAATTGCAAAAGGTTGGTCACATTTTCAAATAGCTTGTCAGAATCGTGCCAAAATTTAGGAGCATACTGTGTAAATTATGAGCTTTTAAATGATGTATCGTAAACCGTATGTACCATTAAACAATGTCGATGACGTCATATCTTTGCTAACTGTCAGTAAAAATACAAATATTGAATTAAGTTCTAAAGTAGGAGAATAAATAACTATATTGACCTTCGAGTGATTCCCATAAAAACAAGAGCTAACGTAAATATTAATGGAAGTCCATACTTTACACTGTATAACTTTAATAAAAATAACAAAAATCAATAAAAGCCGTTTATTACCGATGCCCATTATTGTTTGTTGTTTATAAAAACTTATATGTAAAAAATAAAATCCGACCCTGGTCAGAAATAATTGTTTGTGGCGGTTGGCATAGCGACCGTACATTGTTGCCAGTGGTAACGAAACGGCGGGTTATTCGTTCATTACCGTCGAAGCATGATTTGATTTTGATCAGCTGATGATGAATGCTCTTAACAGACAGTTATTCAAAAATGGAGGTAAAGTTTGCAGCACTACAACTAAGCCATACAGTGGCTTGTGCTATTGAAACTTTTCACAGCTTGGGTGATTTACCAGCTGAGGCAATCTACACTGCAGAATTTACCGAATTTATTGACCAACTGTTTGATTCCCTTAATAGCTCAAGTCAGTATTCTTCTAAAACTTTAAAATGTGCTCTTTCTGGCAATACTCCACATATCGAGTTTTGGTCTAATGCTTTAAATAAATTTCAAAATTGGAAATTTTTGCCAATTAAAATTCCTGTCAATATTCTTCCAAATTTAAGTTTGTCGAAGGGTGGCAAATAACATTAAGATCTATAATTTTTCTCTGGCAGAATTTGCAAAAAATGGCCTTAGTTACTTATGTCTCCGCAATTTAAATCAAGACCCGTTAGAAAATTTTTTGGACAGATTAGGCAGCATGGGGTTTGTAACACCAATCCAACATGCCACCAATTTGTTGCAGCATTAAAATCTTTAGTTGTAAATAACTTTGGTGCCCCCCTTTCAAAAAGTGGCAATTGTGAGGAAGATTATTGTAGTAGTTTAGGAGACTTTTCTGACTTTCTCACAAAAAATACAAATATTAATACAAACTCTTCTAACAATAAGGTTTCTGTCGATGTGGAGCCTTTTGACAGTTTAGATGACACGGATTTGATTACAAGTCCTTCTTCTTCATATTTTGCGGGTTACCTTCTTAACAAAATTTTAATTCCATCAGAATGTTCAACTTGTCAAAGTAATCTTTTTTCAGTGGAGGTAACCGACAAGCATTTATTTGTAATGTTTAAAGAGTTTGATAACGAACGAAGGCTTAAATATGCTAGTGATGCTTTAGTCAATCTTGTAGACAGACTACATGCTGATATTTACAAATATTTGGATGAGAATGTCTACAAGAATGAAATTGAAAATTTATTTAGGCAACAATATTTCGAAGCTTACTCCAGGCACTATTCATTTTGTTCAGACCATAATTGCTTTTCTGAAATATTTAACCGAACTTTAAAGATTTGTATTTATAAGTATCTTAAAGAAAAGAAAAATAGTTTTGATTCCAAAAAGAGAGTAAGCGATAGTCATAAAAATATTATAAAAAAAATTTAAACATTAATTTTTACCATTTTTTTTTATTATTTATGTTTATTTTTTAGTTACAACATTAATTTTAATTCCTAATATATATTTTAACCTACTGTTTTGTCTCTGCCTAAATTAATAGCTAAAGTTCACATATCATATTTTATTGATTTTAAGTCTGTTCTGGATAAGCCGAGATACTGCCTAGTTTTTTTGCTTTTAGGAACCTTTCAGCGTGATTCCATTCAATCCCGGCTGTGATAATTTTGGAAGCATCTCTTCCAACTCCGACTGTGATACTTTCAGAAGTTTTATTTTATTTTTATTTTTAAAATATATTTTATTTTTCCTGTGTAGAATTTAAGTTGTTATCAGAAAATATTTTTTATTTTTATTTATATAGAAATTTCTTGTTTTATTTATAGAGTTTATGTTTTATTTGTTACTTTTTTCCTGTGTTATCTCAGGTGTTAGAATTTAAGTTTTTATCAGAGAATATTTTTTATTTATTTAGAAATTTTCTGTTTTATTTATAGAATTTATGTTTTTTTTTGTTACTTTCTTTTTTGGAATGTAATTTTTTGTTGTTTTGTATAGAAAATTTGGGACAAATGATGAAAAATGTCTTATAAAACAGTAATTTTTACAAATTATGTAATGATAATAACTGTTTTAAATAATATGTCTGATGTCCTAAGATTTTCTCGGTTTTTTTTTAAATATTTGTATCTAGAACATAAATTTTTAATAAAATGTTAACAATAAGATTTTTTGTTTGCTTTATTATTTTTTGCAAGTTTAAAATTTTCCCCATCCTAACAAAGATAAAATTTTGCTAAAATCTTACTTAACAACTGCTTATCTAATAAAATAATCAGTTAAGTAATGTATTTTAGCAAAATCTTATTTTTGTTGGAATTGGGGAAAAATAAAAATTCATAGTAATACCAGCGCATTTTATCATGTGCTGCCATCTATGATGAGTTTTGGTAATGCGTTAGTTGATTGGCCAGGTGTTTGCCGCCACTGTACTGACAGAAAATAGCTGCGTTCAGAAAGCACGAGGTTTGGATTTCTCTAACCCCTTTTTTATTCTGTGCTTTTATCTATGATGCCGTGTTTATGCCGTTGAGTACTTGCCAGAGCCGCTTTCCAGCCTGCCGTTTTGTGCACGCAACGAAGCACCTGTGCGCCTATATTCTCCAAGCAGACGTTTCAGCCAAGTTTTTTGACTTTGCGTCCGACGCGCAATAACTGCTTTCCCCTGAAGGACCTACCTTTCATTTCGTGTTCGAAGCCCAAGAACGTTTTTAAAGGTTAGGTAAAAGCAAAGAAAATAATAGCTAGCTATAGGCCTTTTCATCATGTGACAAGCGCAAGCGCAGTCGCCATGTTGAAATAGAGGCAATTCAAAAGTTTCGTACTGTTTTGATCGACAATGGCTGGGAATGCAGTATTATCTCCCCAATTAAATAATTTACTGGAAAAAATCGTTGATTGTGCTTCACTAATTTATAATTCAGTTAAAGCCCATAATTGTACGCAATTAAAAAGGTAGCTTAAATGTCATGGACGTCTTTAAAAAGGAAAAAGAAGTGAGCTGATTGAGGGGTTAGGCATCATTACTTCTTTACTATACAAAAAGTATCTATAATTTTATTCTAATTAGGCCTACCACATATATACAATTGTCATATTGATTAAATTGTATTGTATTTAAATGATTTATAGTGTGTATCACTCTTACATACTCCATAACAACACCGCTACTTCGTTCCTTTTCGTACTGATATCATTATAATAATCGATTAAAAAAACCTATTTGCTAATTAAGGCACTTTTTTCTTTATTTTCGTATTTCTTTCCTTCAATAACTATACTTTCTTTAGTATTTTTTTATTTTAAATATGTGTTTACAGGCCCTTTAACATGCTTGTTTACAAAAAACAGTACGAAAAAAATGGCTGATACTGACGCATGCGCACAAAAAAAATTGTGATGAAAAGGCCTATTATTTTCTTTGGTAAAAGTAAATTCGTTTTGTCACGTTCCATGTGGCGTTTAAAGCACGAAGCCTAGCCGGAGTCTCATGCATCCGATTTCCGACGATCCGATCATCCGAAAGTATTTTGATTGGTCAGAACATGTGGCGCCACAATGTTCTGACCAATCAAAATACTTTCGGATGATCGGATCGTCGGAAATCGGACGCATGAGACTCCGGCTTAAAGCCATTAGTGATGGAACCTTCCGAATGATCTTCCGAACGATATTCGAATATAGAAATGTTTCGAATGATTCGAATATTTCTTTCAGATATTCGAATATTCGTATTCCAATCAGCTGGGGTATATTACCGCTACTTATTGAATGATAGTTCATTCAATTCGCGGTTCATTCATATCAAGAATAAAAATTTTCCACAAAATGTCGACTTTTTCGGCGGCCACTGTATACTATTCTATACACCACACCAATAATTACGAATTAAACCGAAAACAAAACTTCCGCCGCACCACCAATAACAGCAAAACAAATTTAAAACGTACAAGAATACGTATGCAAATACAACATCAACCCAATAATAGTCGACTGAAATTAAAAGCCGAAACAAAATAATTCATTTTTCATCTTCCGACATCTGATTTATCCGGAATAATTCGTTATTTCGAAAGCAAACCTTTCGACTTCGGGGTAAGTCGACGGTTGGCGGTCGGCGCAATATATCGAATACCGACTGACGTTGATCGGTCAATGTTTCATATTTCGAATGATATTCCGAATATGAAGATCTTCCGGAATAAGAATATTCGAATATTAAAATCATCCGAATATGCCCATCGCTAAAAGCCATTAAGCTCATGTGCTTTAAACGCAGAACAGATGGCAGCTGGAAAGCAACTCAGAAAATAGAAAAAAATCATTGCCCTCTAGACCGAAACCTTTTTACTAACATTTCATTCTTCTTTTCTCAACCACTTAAAAGAAAAAGGTCTAGATTTAAGTAGATAGATATCTGTAAAATATTTTAGATACTTATAAGAGATGTCACTACTAAGACCTGACGTCATTGCTGTCATAAGGAAGAAAATATTGAAAATAAACACAAATCAATACAAATAATATAAAATTTGTTTAAAATTTAAAATTTACAATGGATTTTAACTTTAAAAATATTGTTAAGGATGCTGGTACAGCTATTAGCCGAGTAGTTCAAGTGAGTAACTACAAAATCAAATTAAATTAAGAATTTGTTAATAACAATAAAGTAATTTGTTTACTATAGTTTACTGAGGAGAAACTAGGGAAGTCTGAGAAAACAGAGTTAGATGCTCATTTTGAAAATTTATGGGATCGTGCTGAAAATACAAAAAAATATACAGAAAAGATTGTAAAAAATGCAGAGGCGGTTCTTGTCCCAAATCCTGGTAATCGAATTGAAGATTTTGTATATGAAAAAATTGAAAAGAAACGCCCTTCAAGGCTCAGTAATTTGGAATATTTGGGTAAGTATAGAATTGTCCTACCGACGTACATGTTTTTAATTGTTTTACTCTTTATTTTTAAAAATAAAATTTGATCCATAAATGGTCAGAAAAGAAATATCTGAGGTCATTTTTATATTGTAAACTCTTTTTATTTGTTAAATATGACCAGATAAGAACATAAATATGCTCCTGATTTTTTTCTTAATATAAGTTTTGTTATCAAGGCTGACATTAAGTAGTATTTTGGAGGTCTACTTATTGATTAATATGGGTAAGTAAAGCATAAAAATTTATTTATAAATGTAAATTAAATAAAAAAAAAATGTTTTAAAGCAACTGAATAATATGTTTATAAATACGGTACTTGCAAGAATTTGTATATGCAAGTCAATAGTAATATAGTTATTAGTTTTATTCATGTTTTATACATACAAGCATTTATACAAGTCAAAAAAATATATAAAGCTAATCAAAGTCCTGAACTAGAAAGCAAGGTATTTTAGATATAATATAAAAAACAGAAATATTTATACTAGTAATAGGTATAGATACTAATACATGCTAAATAGCATTAAAATTAAAGACCATACTAACATGTTAATTGACTGTATAAAATCTAAAACATTGTAAAAACAATTTTATAATAAAACACTTTTTATTTTCTGTTTAAACTGCTTTTCTGTTAAATCCCTAAAAAATTTTGGCAGTTTTTTAAAAATTTAGGGGCCCAATACTTAGAGCTATCCTGACACCTCTTTAGCCTACAGTGCACAGAAACTAAATTATGTCCACTTCAGGTCTTGTAAGAGTGGAACTATGCATTTCTACTGTACAGTTTTTTTCTTGTAATTTTTAGCTATCCTGATGAAGCTTACCATCATAGGCGAAAGCAGGATATTGGAAATAAAAATAGTTAGAACTGAGCACCTAACATCTTTACTGCTTCCTCTAGTTAGATAATTTCTGGGGGATGCCTTTGCGATTCTACTGTGTAAATTTATTTAGTTCTACCCCATTACTCCCATTTGTCCTGTTGATACCACCTAATACTTGATGATTATCACCATCGTGTATACAAATCGAAAGTTATTCATTACTATTGCAAATTTTTAAAAAATATTTAATTTCATTCACTGTAATAATGATATATGCCAGTATTTTACAACAATCATTTTCTTAAATAATTTTAAAAACAGCTGTGTTATGACAAATGGCACTGTAAGTACACAAAATTCTCGATACTGATCTATATAAATCCCCACTGAATTATCAGCTGTCGAAACCAATATTCTGAAAAGGTCAATGTTTGGTGTGGGATATTGGAAGACAGAATATAAGAGGCGAATCTCCTCGATTTTCAGGGAAATGAGTTTGCAGACATTCTCAAATCAAATCAAATTTAAAAACAAAATCATTGCTTACATTCGTCAATAAAAATAAGAGTTTGTCAAATAGGTATACAAATATTAAAATAATTAATAGGTAATTACAATTTTTTAAAAAGAAAAACCATTTAAGACAAGCATATGAAATATGCATTAATTAAAACATACAATCCAAAATATTTTTCAAAACAATGTGAAGTATATCAATAAAATTACAGTTAAGGACAGAAAGAACAAAGAACAGAGAGACATCATGGAAACATATTAAAATCATATTCAAAATATTGCTCTGTGCTGCAGAAGGCATTTTTTATTAAAAATGTTTTTATTTTCTTTTTAAATTTCTGGAGATTCAAGTTTTGACTCTTTGTGGCAACAAGTTATACAACTTTATCGCCATGTGCTCAGGCCTGCTCTGACATTTTGTTAGCCGACTGTGGGTAGGCACATAATGTGTCTTATTTCTTGTGTCATGATTATGTATATCCTCATAGGTTGGCAAACCGTTCTTCTGCTTTATGTAAACTAAATTTTCTAGGATATAAGCACAAGGACTTGAAAAGAAAGTATTCCTAAGCTGACGAAGGCACCACTGCAATCCTCCCGGTACCCCAGACCTGCTATTATTCGTATAGCTCTTCGTTGCAATCCAAATAACTAAGGGCATTGACGAGTGTCCCCATGCGATCACTCCATAAGTCATGACACTATGAAAAAGCGCGTGATAGGCTGTTCTCATAGTCTCACCCGAAACACATCCACACAAGTTGCGCATCACAAATACTACTTCCTAGCCTCTTGCACACACTCTCCACATGTACATCCCATTTCAATTTAGTGTCCAAGCAGATTCCCAGGAACTTAACAGATGACGTTGGTGGGTCATGATCAATGTGTCTCAGTGTAAACATTAATTTCTGTGTTTTATCCCGGTTAAGTATGAGTCTGTTGGACAAAAACCATTCTTCCGCTGTCGCCCTTGCTTCATTCAGCCTGTCATTCGCCATTTGCTCAGATTCCCCAGCCATGAAGACAGTTGTGTCATCCGCAAAAAGCACACATTGCCCTACATGCTGGTTAAGAGGTAAATCATTTATAAAAATTAGGAATAGAATAGGGCCCAGGATTGATCCCTGTGGGACACCTATTTCCAATTTTGCCGGATCTGATAGCACACCATTCACCCTAACAGCCTGGTAGCGCTCTCGCAAATAAGATAGAATTAATCTAATACTGTTTTCACCAGAATTATAATATTTTAGTTTCTTCAGCAAAGCATCATGCGAGACGCAGTCAAACGCTTTGCTCAGGTCGCAAAACAAAGCAGAGAAATATTGCTGGTTTTCAAATCCATTCATTACTCTACCCAGAAAATCTAAAATAGCATTAATTGTATTTTTCCCTTGCCTAAAACCATACTGACAATTTGAGAAGATATTGTTTGTCTCAAAAAAGTGAATCATTTGGATAGCTAAAGCTCGATGATTTACCACTGAAACTTCGGCATAACTTCTTTCTCTGCAGATAAGAAACTGGCTCAACGCTCATTTTCCCAATAGATGGATTGGCAGAGGTTCAAATTCAGACCTAAATTTTTGTCACTGTCCCCGAGGTCCTCAGATCTTACCCCCCTTGATTATTTCTTGTAGGATCTACTTAAAGAGAGGCGGTTTAAAACCAGACCAGAAAATAGAAATGATCTTAAACATATCTTAAGAAAAGAATGTAAAAACATCTCTAGATATCATATAGCGAACGTAACCCCCAGTTTTAGGAAAAAAAATATAAAATGTATGGAGAACAATGGATGGCTTATTGAAATAAAATCAGCTTGGTGTTTAATACACATATTTTGTACTTTTATTTATATATTTTTAATAAATATAATTTGTGTAAAAGATTTGTTCTGTACCTTTTAAATACATATTTAATTACGGCCCGCGAAAAATTTCAAATTTTGAAAAATCAAGAAACTTGGCCACCCCGGTAATATGATAAATTGGTTTAAATGTCTTTATACATTCTAAATCTTTATTGCCATATTCTGATAGAAACATTTGGTTGGAGAATGTCATAGAAATTACATATCAACCAATTTTTTTTTAATCAGCCTTAGGTAGGTAGGTTTAAAGTGAGTGGATATAACACCCTTCCACCGCGACCGATCGGTCTATTGTGGCTTACACCCTTTTATATTACTCTCACCAGGTCCAGACTCCTAATAAATCTGATGATCCTGTTGGGAGAGAGATTATTCACCTCCCCCGGCAACAAGGTGTCATTGCCGAGGATTGCGAATCTTAGTCGTGCCATTGCTGGGCACGAACACAGTATGTGTTCTACCGATTCGTCCCCTTCCAAGCACATGCGGCACTCGGCGTTTTCCGCTAGGCCGATCTTGTGCATGTGGTATTTTAATCTGCAGTGTCCCGTGTACAGTCCAAAAGAATCAGCCTTAAGTGTAAAAAAACTATTTTACAGTGGTTTGTTAATTTTAATAACAAAACACAATTTTTGTATTTATTTCTTTTATAGGAGTCAAAAAATATATATACATATAATTAATAGTTACATAAATAAATAATCATTCACTAATAGGTTATCACAGTAAATATGTGTTTTTATTTTATTGTAGGGCTTGATATGGTTGAAGCTGGTACATGCTTGGGTCCTGGTACAGCATATGGAAGTGCACTTATTAAAGTTGGGCAGTGGGAACAAAAGCTGGGACAAACCGAACGCGATTTTATAGGATCAGCTGGAATGTGTTTTACTCAACCTTTAAGAAAGTTTCTTGATACTGAGATGAAAACAATCTTAAAGGAACAAAGTATTTTAGAAATGAAGAGGTAGGTATGATTTTTATTTTTTGTGTTTAGAAGTTATCATTAGCTCATACCATCGGTTAATCCGCTTGGTTACATTAAAAATACTACTACTAGAAAATAGTCTTTGGACTACTTGCAAGACATGCAAAACTATTCCAGGTCCAAGACCCAGTGTGCAGATATATGCACCAGTGTGTACCAAAGCAGCTGACCCTTATGAACTTGCAGATGACCTGAAAAAGAAACTTAAAAAGCCCTTTAAAATCTGAAAAATTAATCAACATTTTTGTAACAAATAGGTTACCTTTTTCAAGGTATAAAATAAATTTAAAAATAATTCTGAAATTTTTTTATGATCAGACTACTTTGGTCCTGGTTTTAGGGTATAAATTACTGTAAATGCAGTCAGTTGATCTGTAAAAACTTTGAATTAAAAAATTATGAACATAAAAATTTAACAAATATTAAATTATTTACATTTAGATTTAAAATAGTATTGATATTCTAAAAACTTTTTGAAGCAATGATGATAAGAATTATACATTTTTTGTTAAGACAAATATGTTTATTATTGTCAAAATAATATGGGTGTCAAGTTAACTAAGTTTACCCTTATTACATTGTTCTCTGAAACGATAACAATTTTATTTTTTTTTAAGTTTCTTTTAGGTTGAATTGTAGGTTTGTTGAAGTCAGTCGACTGTGCTTGTCTCATTGTACATCCTAAGCGATTCTATATGGCGAGAGACCCAATAAATCTGTTAATTTAAGATATTAATTTTTAAAGTAAATACACAATGGATATTTTCAGAATGTTTCCTAATTTATGTTCAAAATGAGAAAAACTTTTTAGCAACTATAATTCATAAATGCATTGCCACATATTTTTTTGTTTTTAACTGGGACTAAATCAAATTATTTGTAAAAACGAAACTCACCTGCAAGCATCATGTATAATATTTTTTACTTTTTTAGATTAGACTTGGATGCTTGCAAAAATCGTGTTAGAAAGGCAAGGAGCATGATAGGTCAAACTTCTGTAAGTATTTTATATTGCTTGATTAATGTCTTGTGTTGGAAAAAAACAGAAAATAAAATACATTGATTATTTTTTGACACAAGATACAATAACCAATAATTAACTCATGCACTTAATTACATACATAAATTAAACACTTGATAGTAGTAGTTAATGTTTTTATGGGTAATTTTGAAATTAAAAATGGGACATCTTTTAAATATGTATTTAAAGATATTTAGTGCCATACTTAGAGAAAACCTAATGGATAATAATAATTATAATTATTTCAATAAATTTCTTTACTTACTTTTTAAAATTTTGTTTTGGTATGATCTGACATATTTTCAAGCATACTATCGATACTACCTATCTGTATCCACTAGGGTTTCAGCCTGCAAGGGATTGTAACTTTTGGCATTAAATGAATTCTCTGCTCCATCTCTTAGACTATTTCCCGTTACAAGTAAAATAGTGTTGACAGTAAAAGATTGTGATTGTCTTTTTCTAAATTAAAATCGTTTATAAAAATAAATAAATAAATAAATTAGGCCTTAAAATACTTTCTTGAGGAATTCTTAGTGTATTTTTTTAATTTCCGATTTATTAGGGGTTCTCTTATTCTTAAGAACTACCTATGACTATCCTTTGTTTTCACTTTTAAATTGGATCTTAACCATTTGGCCTATTTTCTCTTATGTCATTTAAATATGATTTTTTAAAATGTCCCTATTCAAGCAATCATATGCGTTCGAACATTAAAGAAATAATACCTTTGCAATAAGTAATTTACAACAATCAAATTAATCAAAGGATTAAATTTCAGGCTCCCAAGCAAATGTTGGGTGTTGCTAAACACTAAAGATACCTTTAATCATAAGTCTTGATAAAAAATAAAAATTATATTCGAAAAAAAATTACATGTAGAATAATATTTAAAAAGAAATAAATGTAGTATTGACAGAGAAATAGAAATAGAATAGAGAGGCCAGAAATCAAACTAAAAATTATTCGGTAGCAGATTTTATAATTTATTTATTATTATTATTACATCAACAAGCAAAGGTTTTCTCCAAACTGTTATCTTATTCATTAGGTTTAACTTTCTAGTGGTGAAGAACAAAAAACACTGTGCCACAAATTACTAATTTAATAAGTTTTTGTTGGGTTTACTCGCCTAAAAAGTTTCTATACAATGGGACCGCTTCGGCCCTGGTCCCGGGGTATAGCGACTGAGTGTGCTCAGCCCTATTGACAGCTATAAACTGGCAGATCGCCTGAAACAGAAAAAAGAAAAAAAAACCCAAAAATCAAAACACTTATCTATCTTATCTTATTAAAACATGAAGCATCTACTAAACACTAGATTATATTTAAACTTACTGACTATTTTATCCTTTAATTCTACTAAATATTAAAATCAAAATATAAATAAAAATTATAGGTGCATATAAAAAATAATTTGAGCTTATTAAGGGGTTATACGCATTTGCGAGGCCTAAAAAAGACGTTTCTTGAATAATTTTTTATAGAAAGAGCTTTTATTGAATATATACAAGTAATAATTATTCAGATAGTGTCTACTTTGAAGTAACTAATGGCACTTAGAACATGTAAAAATATTGATCTATGCTGCTCCTGTAGAAGATCGCCCGAAGGTTCTTCAAGAAAAGGCGTTTGGTTAATCTGAAGTCAAAAAATAGGTCAGAGTCCTATAGTGGATAGATGAATACTGGGATTGATCAAAGGACTAGTCAACATTTTAATTCTTGATTTAATGGCGGCTGTGTAAAAAATTTTCGATTTTTTGACCAAAATTTTTGCAAAAAAATTATTTAAAAAAATAGAAATAATTGTCGGAAATCTTATTCCTTCAAACAATCCCTGAGAAATATATCTGAGAAGTTGTGTTAAAATTTCAAATCGATCGGTTAAGCCGTTTTTGAGATTTCCTGATAATTCCGAAAATGCAAAAAGAAAAAAAAGATTTTCTAGAAATTCTTACTGCATATAACCCCTTAAGATACTTTATTAGAATATTAGATTGACTAGAAATTAAAAGGTAAAAAACATGGTTAAAGAACATTATGACTTTGTTAGACAACGCATGCATAGTCTTATATACAACATTTTACATGGTCTAAATAGGTATTTATGATTTTATTTTACATTACCAACACAAACCAAAATTAACTGTTTTCTAATTATTATTTCTTATTATAAAATAACTACTTTTATGCTGCAAGGGAAAGGAAGACGTTCCACCAGAAATTCTTTTGGAGCAGGTATTCGATGACACGATAGATTTAGTAATACCAAAATTAGCAAAAAAAAATAAATAGTGCAGGTTGGCGCAGAATTAACTGGGTAGTTTATAGTAGTGATGTAACAAATGCCATTTTTTGAACATTCGCGAATGCGAATGCGAATATCTGCTACCGACATTCGCGAATGCGAATATTATTCAGTTTTTGTTCAAATTTGGCGACAAAAACTGATAAAAAATTTATAGAATTTGTTTTTGTTTGTTTCCATTGCATCATATATTTTTTGTCTTATAAGTTTTAATGAAAAATGAATTGTTAAGCTTCATTGCCCAAATAAAGTAAAGTAAATAAATAAATAATACCAAATGATAAAGTGAAGATTGATAATGTGATTACGAGGTTAAGTTACTTTTTCTTGTAAAAAAAATAAGAAATGAATGGATTTTGATTTTATTAACATACTATTATCTTCAAATTGTTTTTTTCTGATATTCATATTCGCGAATGCGAATGCGAAAATTCGTTACATCACTAGTTTACAGCGCCGTAGCAACTTCTTAACGGGCCCGGGTTCGATGCTGTACCCACGGACCCCTATCCGCCTGTTTTTTTTTATACTAATTAACATTTTTTTAAGTTATATTTGGAAGGACACCTAAGGCTTTGCTCGTAAAAAAAGTTAAAAGTGTTTATGTAGTAATGCAGTAATCATAAACTTTTATTAAATACATATTAACGCAGGATGAACATAAACTAAAACATATTGAAAACAAATGTTAAATACGAAAAATGTAGGTATTTCTATTAAAAACTCGCGTTTTAAGAATTAGCAGCGGAAAATATAATTATTTTCTCTAAATCTGTAGGACGAGCAATTATATTTTTAATGGAGTGCATTGCCAAAGTCGTATATGTTTTTATAAATTTCGTTCTGCCGATGCAACCGTCACAGGAATTGTTAGATGTAGGAAACATAGTGTTATTGTTTCGGTAAAGCTCCTATGGGATAAATAATTTTCAACCATAATACTTTTTAAGCAAATCTAAAATTACTGGATACTCATCGCTATCAGATTGACTCACAATCGCAGGCGTAGACGTAGTAGCAGTATCACTAATAGAATTAGATGAAGACGTAAAAGTAGCACTGTTTAAGCTTAAAAAAGTGTCAATTTTTCAATGTTCTTGTTTTTTTTCTTTACGTTTGGCTTTGTTCTTACGTTTATTTGCACCTGATAAGTGTATACACGTCGGCGCTTGAAAAATTTCAAAGAATTTTCGCAATGTGTAAGAAGGAGACAGTAGAGAAAAATTTGCCACAAATTCACATTGCCAGCGGTACGGGAATCGGCGTCGCTATCGGTGGGAGGTTACCGAGCAGTCGTTCTCTGTCTACTTCTATCTATTAGTGTCATCAAAATTCAACCGTAGATTCAACCGCCAAACGTGTATAAGCAATTATTTTAGATTTTAGTGTATCATAAATTTAAAAATTATGCGATTTTTTGTTTATTTTTCTGGTAGTCCAACCGTTGGTTAGCGGGCCTTTGAGAACCTACGGAATTATTGTAGCTACGGCGCTGGTAGTTTAGCTTCTGTTTAAGATAAAATTGATTTTAAAAAATAAATAGCGAATTACAGTTGTATTTTAAAATATAAAAAAAAACTTTTAACATATTAAAATAGATTTATGAAGAAGTTCAGATACATAATTGTGTCTTGTTAAACTACCAATATCATTTTTGGTAGGTTTAAAGAGGTTTATTTATGCTCTTTATCTCTCTACAAGAAGGTGATTTGCTTGATTAGTAATATCTCTTCGATCGTCGCTGTCTTTTTTAAACTAGATAATCCTTACACCTTGTGGTAATTTCACAATGTTTTTTCGTACTGAGATATAAATTGTGTTCATTTTTATACTGCACTTAACACAAACTAACTTGTTTAAAGGCAGCAAAAACAATTGAACCACAAATCTCTTCATTGGTGAGTTACATGGTCACTTACTTTTTAGACCAATAGCATGAGTTTTATTGCCCCTTAAGTTAGGTTGTGTTTGGTATGATATGGCATGACACAAAAAAATGCTTTACAAACTTATTCTTTTTAAATTTCTTGTTTTTAAATTAAAAAGATATTTTGGTGGATAAATAAAAGTTAAATATTTGAATGTTATTATGTGTTTTGAAATAATCAGGTTATTTTGCGTCAACATGATTTATTTATTTAACAAGATTTATGCATGCAAAAAACTAGCAAGTAATGTTATAGGATTCTTGTTTAAGTATAAAAAAGATGCTGTTTTATTGTTTGGTAACATGTTTAAGAACCTAGCGCCACGAAACCTTATAGTCGAATGTATGACACTTGATTACGAGTGTTTAGGTTGGCCTATGTAGCAAGATTGTTTTTTAGGTTCGAAAAATTTTAAAAATATAATACAGAATTTATTGTCATTAAATAAATTTAAACTGGTGATTTAACGTTCAATCACACACATTATTGTATGCTGTACTTTGTTGAAGATCTTAAACACCAGTTTAAAGACAACTATAAAAATAACATTTGTAGCCCATACAACATAGATATAACTTCTAATAACGTAAATTGATTCCATATCTTGCTAGCTCATGATAGAAAGTAACGTTTTACAAATGTTACTGTAGTCAAAAATCAATTATCATCGTGGTAATCTTTCAAAAAAACATATAATGTGCATTATATCTCTTATTTATAGGCTGAAAGAGATTTAAGAATAGCCCAATCAGAATTCGATAGGCAAACAGAAATAACTAAACTTCTTTTGGAAGGCCTTAGTTCCTCTCATGCAGCTCATTTAAGATGTTTATACGAGTTTGTTGAGACACAGGCGAGATTTTATTCTCAATGTACGACTATTATGACAGATTTACAACGAGAACTGTCAAGGTAGGTATCACCTTCATAACACAAAAATCAGTATGTCATTTATATTATTTTTTCTTCTTTAAGACGGAGACCTAGAGCCGAAAAAATCATCGTCATAAGTAATATGGAGTTTCTCCCGTAAAACATGTTCATTTAGTATTGTTAATAATGTTAAAATTTTTGGGAAAAAAATCGTCATCGATAATATGTCAGCCATTTTGGCCACTTAAAGTTGAACCCGTAAGGTGTCTAAATCAAAAAGGGCTGACGGTTAGGTGGATATACCGAGGGCAGTAAAACAGGGTCAAATTATCCCAAATGCTTACTTTATACAGGGCGTTTTTTAATTGAATGTCAATATTTAAGGGGGTAATTTTTGGGTCCATTTTAAGAAGAAAACTTCATATGAACGTATGTCCTAAACGTCCTAAGTTTTGAGATACAGGGTGGTAAAATTTTCAAAAATAAATCATTTATTATTAATATCAGTAATACCACTTTAGATATTTTAATAAAAGTTGACATACATGTACTTTGTATTAAGAGGCATTTTTTAGTGTACTACATTTTTTTTATTTCCGCCAGTGGCGTTCGTACAGAATTTGACCTGCCTATTTTGGCGGATATTAATGGTACGTTACTGATTTCTCTTAAAATAAAAAATATTTTTGAAATCCCCAATCATTTATAAGCAAAGTTGATCACTTGATTGCGATGTACGGTTTTCCCTTAAAAAATAAAAACATTTCACTGCACGATCATAACAATATCGGTTAACAATATTACAATGCAGAGAAATATCTAGATTTAATTTTTCTAGGTAAAACCGTGCGTCGGACTAAAAAAAATCAAGAGATTAAATCTGCTCATAATTTTTTTAGTCCAACGCACGGTTTTCACCTAGAAAAATTAAATCTAGAAATTTCTTTGCATGGTCTTATTGTTTACCGATATTCTTATGATCATGCAGAGAAATGGTTTTTATTTTTTTAAGCGAAAACCGTGCATCGGATTGTAATATTTAGTTTTTTTACAATACTTAAAAAATCAAGACTATAACTGCACAGCAAAAGTAAGCAATTACCAATAAAATAAACTAAAACTGCATCACTTACCGGGAATACATTGTATACCATACGTGAATGAAAAATTAATATATTTGCTTTAATGGTTAAAATATTATATTTTTTTCTGAAGTTGAAACTGAAATTCTCGTCTTCCTACTACTCCCCTAAAATGACGTAACTAATATTGCATATCATGTTTAAGATATCGCCTTAAAATACTGCAAATAACTTACTCGTAAATACCTAATAAGTACTGTTATCGTTGAACACCATAGAAAGTTAGTTTACATTGAAATAAATCAAGTGATCAACTTTGCTTACAAATGATTGGGGATTTCAAAAATATTTTTTATTTTAAGAAAAATCAGTGACGTACCATCAATATCTGCCAAAATAGACAGGTCAAATTCTTTACGAACGCCACTGGTGGAAATTTTAAAAAAATGCAGTATCCTTAAAAATGCCACTTGATACATAGTACATGTATGCCAAATTTTATTAAAATATCTAAAGTGGTATTACTGATATTAATAATAAATGATTTATTTTTGAAAATTTTACCACCCTGTATCTCAAAACTTATAAAACTTTCTTGCCAAAATGAACCCAAAAATTGCCTCCTTAAATATTGACATTTAATTAAAAACACCCTGCATAAAGTAAGCGCTCGGGATAATTTGACCCCGTTCTAATGCCCTCGGTATACACCTAACTATCAGCCCTTTTAGATTTAGACACCTTAGGGGTTCAATTTTAAGTGGCCAAAATGGCTGACATATTATCGATGACGATTATTTCCCAAAAATTTTACACTTTCAGCCCTTATTGCTACCCTCTGTATCCAATACGTTGTCATCCTGCTCGGAAACATAACTAACAATATTAAATGAACATGTTTTATGGTAAAAACTCCATATTACTGATGACGATGATTTTAGACCATTTCAGTAACTTTGTTCTGCTTTTTTGTACTTGCTTTTATTACAGTATTCGTGTACGCCAAATTTTAAAGTTAAAATTAAGATATCAATAGTTTAACAATATAAAAAAAATGTTCTTCTTGATATGTCAGAGCTGTAAAGTAAAAACCTCATCACTTGAAAATACCAGTTGAAATGTTGCCAAAACGTCGTAAAGAATTTTCTTCTAATGAACGGATTAAAAACCGAAAAAATAGCACTGTACGTTCCACCATCCGTGAAATCCTAAGTTACAACATTTAGTAAATATAACCATTTACACTCACATTGTCTTTTCCTATTTTAAGATTCTTGGTGGCGATAAATTATTAATATTTAAATAATTCAGGGTATCTAACGCTATATGTTATATTAAATTTTTTCTTGATAAATCTTGTCCCGGTTTAAAATTTTCTTTGTAGTTATTTCAATTATTTAATTTACACATTGTACTTGATAATTAAGCCTAGTCATGTATATTTTCAGCTCATACACGCCCAGCCCAATGCTTCGTCTTAACAGTGAGGAGCTGGAACCAATAACTTCTAATAATTACGATGATTCATTTACTTCTGTCCCTATCAAGTCTTCCGAAAACACTAAACATAAATTTTAGAGCTTTTATTTTAATTGGTTCCGCTTTATTCTGGCATTTTATTTTGCTTAGACCTTTGTTACCAGTAGTGTTTTAGTAGATTTTTATGACAATTAAACTCCGGTTTGTTTTTGCTCCCAGACAATAATTTATGCTTAATATAAAAAGCATCTTAAATTTTGGTTTTCCCTGTCAGCTCTTAATATAGTATTCTGCCTATCGAGTCTTTCTTTCTTATGATTTGATGCAATAAATGCCTGACATTCCAACTTAGATGATGATTCTTTTGTGTTGGATATCCATAACGACACCTGCTATTTCGTTATTTCGCTTTATTGAAGCATAATCATAAATAATTTCATTATTTCTGAATATAATAACCTATATAGTAGCAATTGGTTTGTGTGCTTTTGTAGGGAGCATGTGAAAGTTACTGTTTCGTATTTTTTGTCACCGTGGTGGTTCTTCCAGGTGTCATAAAAATTATCATAATCATCAACTAAGAAAGTAATAATTAATATAGTAAATAAAAATTATTGAGATTGCAGTTGCAGTTCCTTTATATTTTACTTTAAAAAATGAAGTTTTTAAAAAACTAGTTTCGGGCTATGACCGTTAAAATTATCATTGTTATTAATTTGATAAATGTTGAGGTCTAGTGGCTAGCGAATAGTGACCTTAAAGTTTTAAGATTGATTGGAGGGTTGGTTGGTTTATGCGGGTTTGGTCACGTGCCCATATTTGCATTGCAGCCTATTGGCTTATTGCGTTCCTTTTTTTGTTATAGAAGTCCGCTTTGCTTTATCAGGTTTAGAACATTTCTACCAAGAGGTTTATGTGGAAGAAGAATTCCCCTCTGTATATTTTCGAACAGTATACTGGGTGTTCGAAAAACGCACGTCCAAATTCAGGAGGTATTTTCTTATTGAAAAATACTTAAAAAAGTTTCTATAAAAATATATAGTTTCTAAGATACAAGGCGTGTGTGTGACTTAAAAAATAAACAGATTTTTTGTAATTATCTTAAATACCCTGTAGCCGATTTTCTAAAAAATTGTCAGTTTAATTTTTATTAATAAGGGCCTAATTTAGACATAATTAAATTAAAATCATTAAGTCCAGTGGCGTCTCAAGGGACACCTTATCGCAAATAATTGTGAAAAAATGTACGCCACTGACTGATATTTTTTTCTACTTGCTTTGTCTTTAAGAAAAAAAAATAAAAACCAATTCATTGCAAGTCTCTGGACCCGACATTGTCCTGTTAAAAAGTAATCATTTTTATTTTCTATAATAAGCAATGTACCAACATTATAACAACGGTACAGAGGCTTGCAATGAATTTGTTTTAATTTTTTTTTGGAAACGAAGCAACTTAGGAAAAAATATCAGAATACAAAAAAGGTTTTGTTTTTATTTTTAAAATATATAAAAATATATATATATATATATATATATATATATATATAATATATATATATATTATATATATATATATAATATATATAATTATATATATATATATATATATATATATATATATATATATATATATATATATATATATATATATATATATATATATATATATATATATTATATATTATTAAAAAAAAGTCAGTAGGCGTACATTATTTTCGATAAGGTGTTTCCTAAGACTTCAGAAGACTTAATAATTTTAATTTAATTAGACCTAAAATAGGCCCTTATTACTAGATGTAACACTGACGAATTTCAGAAAAATCGGCTACAGTGTATTTAAGATAATTACAAAAGGCCTATATTTTTTAAAGAAAGTTTAACAACCTGTATATTAAAAACTATGTATTTTCGAACCCATATTTATAGATACTTTTTTAAATATTTTTTAATGAGGAACCACCTCCTAAAAATTGGCCGCGTATATTTCGAACACCCTGCATATCTTTTGTATGTCAGTGCATTGCAGTCTTATATTATGTGTGAGGCTGTTTCTTTTCCTCTCCGCAACAAATTTATGTTGTGAAACCATTATGTTTGCCAATTTTCTGCAATTGTTTCCGTAGATGACAGTGGTATGGAAGAAGTCCTGGTACTTGTTTTAAGGGAGTGCGTCTCAGAAGGAAGACCTCAGCTGTTAGTTTCTTAGAAGGATGATGCATGCCAATGATCCAGATGTTGTTTTGGGGACCATCTATCTTTTTTATCACCTGTTTTATTGGGTCGAGGACTGGCTTAAAGCCGTTGAAATTTCTAGGTGAACTGGTTTTTGCTAGTTCGTCTATTTACTCCTTTCCTTCTCTTCCCGCGTGTTTAGTTTAAATAAATTTTTATTGTTGTTTTTTTAATGTTGATAGCTTAACTCTTTGTGAACATTTAATTCAATATTTCTGTGTTTTTAATAAAATAGGGTTCCCACTATTTTTAAAGAAAACTCAACTTAGGATTGCTAATATTGAAAAAAAAAGTTAAAATCTAAGTTCTAAGTTGATGATTTCTCTAGCTAATGTAGACAGTAGAAATAAATCACCTTTTAATATATATTTACTTTTATTATGTACACCCTTTATAGTCAAAAACAAAGCGGATGTCGTAAGTGGTTCAACACGTAAATATACATTATAAACTTCCAAAATGTTTAGGTTACTTAACACAGATGCAAAACAATGTAGGCTGTTTTGTTTATCATTTGCTTGTATTGCATTTATTACACCAACTGTCTTAATATTTGCATATTACCTAAGACTATGTCTTATTAATGCAGTATTTATCTTGGTTTAACCAGTAATGTTCCTAACACCTCCACTTTCACACTCAAAGATGAATCGACCGAAGTTGAACAACAGAAAAAAGCCAAAGTTTTGTATGACTACGATGCAAAAGATTCAACGGAATTAAGTTTAAAAGCCAATGAAGTAAGTAATTTATTTATACCTTTTCTGTTTATTATATTCTATTTAAAAATTTCTATATATAGATTATCAAGGTTTTTTTTTATATAGACAACCTTCAAATTATTTTTCTAAATAGTACTAAAATGTTACCAATACCACCGAAAATTATTCTGTATACTTTATTTGTGAAAAAGATACCTCATCCCGCTACAAAAACTAATTAAACCCATTTTAATTCTACCAAAAACGCGCTTCAGTTCTGTGACGTCAACATTTTTTTATAAGTTAATAAAAAAAATAAAACATAATTAACTGCTTATCGATTTTGATAAAACAAATATTCCTAACGCCTATATTCTTACAAAATCATTTAAGATTTGTACATTTTGTAATTCCATAGTAAATACATTCCGACAGACGAACTTTTTTTTTGTTAAATAAACCAGGATTATTTTCATGCAAAAAAGTTTACCAACTATGACTGCACTTTGTACTCTTTATTATTTGGGCACGTCCGGGTTGCGGACCAAATAGACAGGTATAAACTTTTTATGTAGGGCCGGTTTGCGGATTAAAAAGTCTTGGAATAAATTTAATTTAATTAAGTCATGGCAGCATTGCGGTCTACACGGAGATGATAACTGTTCCTACTTTTAGTGATCAGAAGTTATTAAGAAAATTTAAAAAAAAAATTAATATGGTATTTATCACGTCTGAAAAATAATTGGGGAAAATAAAAAGCCGCTTTAACTTACCAGAACTTACCATGATCGACCAAAACTGAAGGCTTTTGAATTTGTCTAAATTATCGCTACGAAGAAGTTATTGCCAAAAATATTAATTTTCAATATGGTATTTATTACGTCTGAAATATAAGTGAGGAAAATAAAAAGCGGCTTTAACTAACCAGAACTAACCATGCTGACCAGAAAGGAAGGCTTTTGAATTCGTCTAAATTATCCCTCCGTAGAACTTATTAACAAAATTTTAATACTTTATATAATTAAGAAAAATAAAAAGCGGCACTTTACGTTAAAGATATTTATTTTTATGATAAGCCCAAATATTATTAATACATTTAAAAAATGTATGACTTGACGAACTGAGGGCTTTTGATTTTGTTCAAATATTTTCAATATGGTATTTATTACGGTCCGTAATAATTCCATCCTATTAGGGTCAAACCAGGTAATCATTTATTACCTGAAAATGTTATTACAGACAAACCCTTATTTTTGGTCCGCAAACTGGATATTATTTTTACCTACCTGATGATATGGTCCGCAAACGACGTGTTCCCTATTATTTAAGGTGTATCAAAACAAGTTTGATTTCCCTAAAATAAGGGGTACGTCATATATTATAGGCTTGTATTCGCCGCAAATTCTGATAGTCATTCTATAATCAATGACAATGACATTTTAGGTAATCAATGTTAGTGAAATACAGAATGAAGACTATATGATGGGTTACAAAGAAAACGATAGAGGGAAAGTACCAAAAGCATTTTTAGAGCTTTTAACCTAATTATTGTAATAAAAATATATTTTGCCATTATATTGTTCAAATTTGGTCGTATACATTGAGTTTTTGTTTTTTGTTTTTTAAATAAAATAATTTAATTGGTTTTTTAAAATGCATAATTAAATAAAAAATAATAATAATTATGTATAGTACTATTACTTGATGTGATTATTTTTCTTAGAATTTCAATTTATTAAAAATGATTTACTTTTTTGTAGAATGTTAATTTGATACTTGATAAAAAATATACCTTTTATATAATAAGTTTATAAAGAGCTAATAACATATTAAAGACCAAAACCATAATAAATAAAGGTCTATAATTTGATAACACAGCCACACAAAAAAAAAATTCGTTTCCACGAATGCAACCTATTCATCAGATCACGTTTCAAGGTCACCCCAAGATCAAATTATTAGATTTTGACAAAAAAAAATGGCAAAAATTCATATATAAATTTTTGGGGACGCTGAATCCAAATCCGAAGTCAGTTTGTTGATATCAGGTTACGTTTCAAGATCACCTCACAAAAAAATTTGCAAAAATTCATATATAGGTTTTTATGGTCGCTGAATCTGTTCTGGTCAGTTTGTTGATATCAGATCATTTCAAGGTCAAATCACTAGATTTTAAGAAAACAAAATTGCAAAAATTTATATATAGGTTTTTGGGGTCGCTGAATTCGAATCCGAGGTCAGTTTGTTCATATCAGGTCATTTCAAGGTCATATCAAGGTCCTATATATGTTTTATAATTTATAAATTCTTACCTTATGCGCGAATTGGTAAGTGAATATTTTTGTGAGTTCTTTCCGAATTTGAGCTTCGGAAAAACTTTGAACATCACTTTATGTAAACATCTAATTTTAGATTTAGATTCACCAAGTTCCAAAGGCTATTAGAAAATTATATTTAACATTTTTCAGACAAAGTCTAATTATTTAACCTTAATATGACCTTCAAATGATCTTAACGCTACCTCATATTAGCCATCTAACCTCAGATTCATATTCTGCGACCGTAATAACATATGTAAAAATTATTTTTTTGGCAAAAACTAATAATTTGACCTTGATATGACCTTTAAATGACCATAACCCGCCCTGATATTAACAAACTGACCTCGGATTCGGATTCAGCCACCCACAAACCTATATATGTACATTTTTGCAATTTTTTTCTCAATCTCTAATGATTTGACCTTAATATGACCTTGAAATGACCCGATATCAACAAACTGACCTCGGATTTGGATTAAGCGATCCCAAAAACCTATATATAAATTTTTGTTATTTTTTTTAAACACTAGCGATTTGACCTTGCTATGACCTTGAAATGACTTGATATCAATCAACCGATCTCGGATTCGGATTCAGCGAGCCCAAAAACCTATATATGTACATTTTTTATTTTTTTTTCTCAATCTCTAATGATTTGACCTTTATATGACCTTAAAATGACCTTATATCAACAAACTGACCTCGTATTCGGATTTAGCGACCCCAAAAACCTATATATAAATTTTTGCAAATTTTTTCTTAAAATCTAGTTATTTGACCTTGCTATGACCTTGAAATGACCTGATATCAACAAACTGACCTCGGATTCGGATTTAGCGACCCCAAAAACCTGTTTATAAATTTTTGCATTTTTTCCCCAGATATGGGATAGTTTAGAGGTAGTAGTTATTTGTATAACGGTCGTGATGGCCCTACAGCGTTATCTAAAAGGTGCTGTGAAATGCAAAAAACCGCATATTTCGGTCCTTGGACAGCATTGACGGAACGGTAGGATAAATGGGTTAAACATCGAAAAACCCGGAATCCACGGTATATTCCTTATACTTAGGCTCCATACAAGCCTTTGTGGGCTGACATAAAGATTTAAAAAATCGTTGAAGACAGGATATTTTACTTCTATTTTCATTTATTTTAGCTAAGAAATAGACTTAACATCTTTCAGAAGATTCAGTATCTTATTTAATTCATTTCTTGATAAACAATAATTTAATTAGCTCTTTATCATAAACAAAAAGAATGTTTTTTATCAAAGCCAAATTAGCTTTTTTAGTAAACTCCTTAATAAATACACTTATATGATGCAGAATACCCAAATATAGAAACCTTCTGCTAACTTTTTTAAAGTTATAGTAAGATCAACCAAATTTGCAAGATGATTATTTCAGGTCAAATAATTTTATTTGGAAAAAAAATCGCCAATTGTCCATCGTTTATATAAGAGCTGGGCCATCTTATTAATTTGATATTTTTTAAATATAGAAGTACTTCAATATAAAATCAACGTTGTACGGGTAGTTTGTCGATCGTTTAAAACAGTTATATTCCGTAAGAATCTGTAACTTGGAATAAATTTCAATTTAATAAATATTTTTTTGCATTTTTGGATTATAGCTAAAATTCTAAGCAAAATTTAATGTAAAATATCCTAAAATAACACAAGTTACTTGTTTTTAATATAAAAATAGTTAACCGTTGGTAATAGTTCCACTTAACCGTTTAATTTATATTAGAGCTCGATTTATTTCAGTAACAAAATTTACTAGGGCCAATTATTAAAAGAAAAACACGCACTTTGCTGTTACATTGACACGTTCTCCTGTATGTTTAATTATTTCTAAAAGTATTATTTTTCTTTTTTATAATTATATTTTATATCTAAATAATTTAAACTGGTTAAACGTTAGCATAGAGGTTTCTTTATGTCTGCGCCATAGATTTGCAAAGATAAACTTTGCACTATTTCCTAATATATTCCATACTTTGTGCGGTCTAAGTGTTCTAGCATTAAATACTAAAATACCTTCAATAATAATACTCAGTGCATCTTGTACTTTTAAAATAGTTCTTATGTATTGCACTTTCATACTTTTATCTTACTAGTTAAAAAATATTACTACAAGAAATCAACAGAATTGTGTTAAATATTCCTGTTCATGTAGTACATAGAACAATTTAGGTTGATATTTTTGTAATTAATAAGTTTTCAATAGAAATAGAAATTTTATGTAACAAAACACATTCCCTTTTATGTAGGTAAAAGGGGACAGATGACCAGTATTTAAAAATTCTTAAAATTAGAAAAAAATATGAATAGGAACTAATAAAAAGTTAAAATCAATTTAGAATAGAATTTATTTTTCAAATAAATACAGAAAACGTAAAATCTAAGAATACTCACAAAAAAAATGAAATATTTGCTTTTTAAACTTGCTGCTTTTTTACAAGTGAACAGGACCCTTTACAAACAAATGCGTGACTAATCTAAATTTTAAATGAATGATCATTTTTTTCTATTTATTTATTATAGCACTTTAAAAACTTTTATACTATGACTTTTAAAAATCGTTTAAAATAAGTTACTTCCTCATGTAAATTACTTAACATACAGATAATATACCTAAAAGTTAAACGTAATAGTCGAGTTGCTCACTTTCCTATATTTACGACTGCCGATGACAAGGCTTTTTTGCAGTGGTGTCTTTTGACAATCTGACACGATCGAGGTAACTGGTAGTTAATTAATCAGTGTAAATTGGGATAAACGTCAAAGAAAATATATCACAAAAAACCTGACGGTGTAGATAAAAACTATACATAACTCGAGGGAAACGGTTTTAGCGCACTATAGTGAATGCAAAACTCGCCTTTGGCTCATTTTGCAAACTTCACTTTTCGTGTTAAAACCCTATTACCACACATTATGTACTATACTATTAACTAGGTTTAGTGAGTAACTTCACGGTACTTATCAAACTAGAAAATTGATTCACACGATAAACGACCCAAATTAACTGTAGCCGTTAATGGACCGAGAAAACTAATTACCTGGCTGGATCTACACGGGATTTTTTTGCAATACGTAGTCTATCCCTCTGCGTCATCTGTCCCCGTTTTATGCTATGGAATACTCATCGCAAAGTTTATTAAAATACGTGAAACCTTTATAATTAATATATCAAATATTATTATTATTATTAATAAAGTAATTTTGAGTAACTTAATTGCTCGCAGAATATATTATATCACGATTTGTGTTGACGCACAATAATAAAAAAGCGGCGTTGCAATATTGCAAATTATCAAATAGCGTCACTGAACACCGGTCTTCTTTTCTTTACCGCGTTACGGTTATAGGCCTTTTCATCATGTGAAAAGCGCAAGCGCAGTCGCCATGCTGAAATAGGGCAATTTAAAAGTTTCGCACTGTTTTGATCGAAAAATGGTGGGAATGCAGTATTATCTCCCCCAAATTAAATCATTTACTGAAAATCTTGATGGTGCTTCACTGATTTATAATTCAGTTGAAGCCCATAATTGTATGCGATTAAAAAGGTAGCCTAAATGTCATGAACGTCTTTAAAAAGGAAAAAGAAGTGAGCTGATTGAGAGGTTAGGCATCATTACTTCTTTTCTATACAAAGTATCTATACTTTATTCTAATTAGGTTACCAATATATACAATTGTTATATTGATTAAATTGTATTGTATTTAAATGATTTATAGCGGTATCACTTTACATACTTTATAACAACACCACTTTCGTTCCTTTTCGTACTGATATCATTATATTAATCGATTAAAAACCTATTTGCTAATTAAGGCACTTTTCTATTTTCATTTCTTTTCTTCAATAACTATACTTTCTTTGGTATTTTTTTATTTTAATTATGTGTTTACAGGCCTTTAACATGATTGTTCAAAAAACAGTACGAAAAAAATGATGAGCACAAAAAATTGTGATGAAAGGCTCTTCATGATATGAGCCTAAATTATGGCTTATGTCACTGAACTTCTGTTTTGAAAGTAGACTATGAAAACATTTTATTGTATTTTTAACTGTGGTGGGCCATTAGAATATGGCATTTTTAAAGTTATGTATCTTTTATAGGAGGCTTGTATTCAAATTTTCGCATCTCTTAAGTTAGATGAGTTCTAGTTGAATTATATAAGCAAATTTTAGTTCATAAAGAAATATTATCATTAAACGTCGACAAATACTACGTTTTACAGAGATTATGATGATTCTAGTCAAAACCTTGCTATAAACTTAATAAAAAAAAACATTTGCAATTAGCAATAATTATTAACATTTTTCCCAATTATTAGGTTTTCCTGCTCATGATACATTTTTATACAGCCAAACTTTTAAAACAATTTATTCACAAAACAGTAACTTATAACTTTAACTTTTATGAGATTAATAAATATAAATATATATATATATATATATATATATATATATATATATATATATATATATATATATATATATATATATATATATATATATATATATATATATATATACGTATATTTATATGATTTTGAATATGTTTAAAATGTATATAACTGGCCTAGTTTGTAATAAACTTATAAACACTTTATTATTTCTTTGCAAATTGTGCGTGATAAATTTTTGCTGGCAGTATTTAATAAAATTTTTCTGTGATTTATCCAAATAATAAAACTCATTCTAATTTGATATTAATAAAATAAAGTTTAGGATCTGGTGTTTCCAAAGTAGGATTTTACAATTCCTGTTAAAGCTACGTTATATTTAACTTTCATTCTAATGTTAAAATAAGTCACTCAAGTCAATTTTTGTGCAATTATTAATTTAGTAGTATATTTTAGGAATAACATTATTTCGCCAATAGAAATTAACATCGAAGTAAAACCTTTTTTGAGAAATTTTAAAGTTGCCTTAATAAAAACATTTTAATACCGGTTATCGAGCAGCTTTAGTATATTAGATATTAACGTCAATAAGTGTTCCTTACTGGTTGAGGATGTGTTGTGATGTGTCGAGATCTCCAAAATAACCAAAACCAGTAAAAATTTACTGTCAGTGATGCTTACGCTATTTTTTGCACGCTCAAAATATTGATAAGGAATAAAAAAAATAGAGAAAAATATATTGGTAGGTATATCAAACACCTTGGTTAAATACCTAGCTGGTATATTGTGTTTCTGTGCAAGAAATTTATTATTTGTTATTTGTTGCAAATTTGTCAACTTTAGCGCGTTCAATTTGATGTTATGTGAGATATGAGAGATTATTTTGGATAGAAATCTTCTCTGCCTTCAGTTACACTCAATAACAGTTCAAATATCATTTTGAATAAAATTTGATTTATAAATAGGTCCATTTCTATTTCTGATCGGTAAGTGATTACTTACCGTTCATTAATAATTATTTTTTGTAATAAAAGTTGGTGTGCAAAGAAAAACCAAATTTGGTGTGTTGTCCTATGTGAAATTAAATATACTGGGTGTCGAAAAAATAATAAGAATTAATATTTTCGGAAAAGCAGTATTAAAGAGATAAAAATACATGCCTATAAGCTAATACTTATATAATAATACTTCATTTACCTTTTAATAATATATTTTTATGCCGTTTAATTATGCTGTTTTAAATATTATAATTTTATAACTTTTATTTTTAATACCCTGTAAATTCAGCTTGAATTAGGCACCACCAGAATAAGTTTTTTAGGCATCAACATTTATTCCAAATTTATATTTTGAGTAATGAGTAATAAATAATAGTCTTGCTGGGTGTCGACTTTCTTAGCAAAATTATATGAAGGTATACAAAGAACAAATTATTTTTCTTTTGAAAGTTAGTACCAAATTTTTTCTAGGTAACCACAACATACCGGTATCATACTGGTATCACAGTATAACTAACAGGAAGTAGAATGCTTTTATTAATTAGCGGAAAAGTACGGTCATTTTTCTTGAGCAAGTTCAGCCAACGTTTGCTGAGATATGATCTGTCTCATTATTTGAATTGTAATCGGTTATTTTGTGTTTTGTGCTTAAAAATACCAAAAGCGCCGCCAGGGAAAGATCGTGTTGTCTGTTACTTATACTGTGCACAAGTAAATATCTTACACGGTTAGCTAGCAAAAATTTCCTTTAGGTCTAGATGGTTTTTGTGTACTTTTTAAAAATATTTATAGTTTCACCTTGTTTCGGTTATGCCCAGAGTTACTTAAATTTTATTAGCTTCATTTTATTAAAACAGCTAAATTTGTCATCCTTCTATCATTAATCAAATTATTCACAAAAATGTACGCAACTAAAATTAATCTTTTTTGTCTCCTAAATTACCGTCAAACTTACGTAGAGGCAAAAATGTGTTGTAGATTGATCATTGGTAGAGGTGAGAAGATATTTAAATTATTTTTTAAACTGTTATTTAAAAAAAAATAACACCCTGTATCTTGAAAACAATAGATTTCCAGACCTATGATTATAGAAACTTTCTTCATAAAATGATTTAAGAAATCACTTCTTTAAATATTGCCGCGTCTGTTTTAAACACCTAGTGAAATTTGACGTTTTCGAGTAAACCGAAATTGGCAAGCTATTGCATGTTATAGGTACGTTAAAAAGTAAAATTTTAATTGTTTCTATCTTGAAAATAATAAGTCGGCAACTTCCCCTGTAACCTGTAATGAACTTAACCATATTTTAAAAAGGTACACTAAGCCCACATCTTGGTCATCCACGACCACTGATCAATCGATTGGAAAATACTCCTTATATTGATATAATAACAAGGTTTAAGTTTTTAACATGTTGCACCCTGTAATAAGGTTGCTAAACTAAAGTTTTGATACTTTAATAACTTATAGCATTAACGTGGATTTTTGTTAAATTTTCAAACAAAAAGGTATTAAATGTTTTTATACAAGGACCTTTAGATTTTTTTAATCGCCTTGAATACGAGAAATTAGGTTTACTATACACTGGTGATAAGACTTAAATATATTCCATTAAAACTGTGTACTTGAATTTCTTGATACGATTTTTTGTTTCGCTGTGTACTAAAATATCTTTTCAGCAAATTAAATTCTTCACCTCTTAGTCTTATAAAAATATTAACATACTTTTTTAAAGATATTTTAGTCTACCTGTCTCTAAATGGCATCGGTCCCGGATTTAAATTTTGAAATAAAAAATACTTTTTTTGAAACTTCTTAAGTGGATTCATTTGCGTAACCTACAATGTTTGTATCTACGAAAACTCTGAGAACTGCTAAACGTGTTAATTTAACAATTCATGAAAAATTTAAAAAATAACTCTTTCTTTTTTACTCGACTTGTATGATTTTATAATGCAAGCATCGGAAAACTCACAAAAATATCGGGGCATTTCTCGAGACCTACACCCTTAACATGTCAAATCAAAGATAATACTACTACGGATAAGATAAATCATTCAATGCTATATTTTTGATACCCCTAATGGACTTTGGCTAATGCGAGCCGATGTCCATCGAGAGATTTTCGCGCTATGCACTTCAATCCTTGAACGATAGTTAAACAGTGTTGCCGGCAGGCCTTTACTATTGGCGTGATGAAACGCGACTAGAAAATATACAACCCGTTTAGCCGCCCGTTTTCGCTACTTCGTATTCCGAATAAGGTACAAGCGACAGACATTGGCAATGTCGCGCATGGTTTCGTACCTCGTTTCGCTGGGGCAGGGGTTACCGACTTAATTTTATTCGCATTTACGGAAGCACTGATATCTCCGAACTGATTCAGAGCGCCCCATTTAAATGAACCATCTATCCGTAGTAGTATTATCTTTGGCCAAATTCATGATGTTGGGTAATTTATAAATAACCGGCTAATTTTTGCACAGTTGCTAGATATGTTACGATTATACTGACCCACCCTAAGGGTCTTTTGCCCTGACCTACGCCCTAAACATATTTGACGTATGCCACATCAAAGACGCCTCAATTCTCAGAATATTCGAAAATTAAAAAGTTGTAGGTTACGCCATAATGAATCCACTCACGAAGTTCTAGAGGAGTATTTTTTATTTTAAAATTTAAATCCGAGACCGATGCCTGTAACAGTATTGTTAACAATATTAAACTGTTGAATAGTATAGTTAAAAATTAAGCTTTTATTGGCACGTTAGTGTATTTACAAAAATGATGTGTACGATGGCTCTGCCATGGAAAAATGCAATATTTGCACCCTTGAAAAATTTCATATTGTACATACACCAAGGTATTAATTAATTAATCAAATCTAAGATTTTTCCCTATCAAATTGTTATTAATATAATATTAAACGTTTATATATAGAGCGTTGTGTTTTATTTACTAAAATGCTCATCAAACTGGCTTGGTTACCGAAAAACAAGCCTGGGCATAAAACATTTTTTTTTGGATTTCGATTCCTTAGACCTTCAAAAAAACTTCCTAAAATATTATACGAAAATTCGAAACCAAAAATGAGGTACATCAACTTTAGTTGCGCCCTCTATAAGGTGCGCATGGTTTGGAAATGAAAATTTTTTTTTGGATTTTACAAGAATTCTAATAAAGGTATATTCCGGGCTTATGGGCCGTGGTCTGGGAATTTTCATTCCTAGACCACGGCCCATAAGCCCGGAAGATACCTCTATTGGAATTGACTCTGGCCGTGAAAGCCTACATTCCTTTACAAGAATTATTTAATACTATAGAAAAAGTTTGATTACCTTATCTAATAAATAAAGTGTAAAAAAATATTGAAAATGTCTGTTTTTTTTTGAACTTGTAATAGGTAATAGTACCTGAACTCCATAACTAAACTACATAGAGCTAAACTAATATTTCTTTCAATAACGGACCTGGTACCGGGGTATAGCGAACTGAGTGTGCTCGGTCCTTTTGACCCCTATGAGCTTGCCTTATATCGTAGTTATTTTTCCCCATCTTATTACTAATATTTGCAGTGCTCCCCATGAGGTTCAGCATAATAAATTTATAGCCTCCTGTTATAACTTCGCTACAAGAAGATACTTTAAGCCTTTTGGATTATAAATCTGGGAACCAATTCTATTCAACATTTAGATGTGTCCTAATTATTGTTATACCTATACTTTTTATTTAATTTTTTAAAATGCTATTGAAAATAAACAAAGTTTTTTATTTCGGTACCCATTTATCTACAGCAGGAGGTACAATCGGTCGATCGGGGTTTTTAGTCCAGATCGTGGCAAGGCAAAAAAATACAAGTACTCCAGTCAATCTAGACTTCGGTGAACACAAAAGGTCGAATGTTATGTTCCTAAATTTTAATTGGTGTCTTGCACCCCAATAGTGGGAAACTAAGCGAATCCAACAAAAGTTTTATCGGGACAACTTTTAGGGGCCCAAAAAGCTCGAAATTTTCGGACTTTTTTCAGTTTTTTGCCTACAACTCATTAAGAAAGCCTCCCACATAAAAAAAGTTCTTTCCTAAATTTAAGCGCATTAAATTCTGCATTGAATGACCTATTGGAACATCAAAATAGGTTTGGCCGTTTAGAAGCAATCGCTCGTTAAAAAACGGCTATTTTTTTCACTCCAATCGAAAAAAATCATAGAATAAAAGTTGTAGAGCATGAAATTCTGCGTTTAGGAAGCACCAGCAGTATAAAATTAGCCCAATATTTAGGAACATATAGACAATTTTTCCATTTTCCTTCAAAAAAGTCAATGGGCTAATATCAAGTATTTCAACAAATAACAATTCTACGCTCTTTTTTAACTGTTTAAAACCCTTTCTAGGCTTATCAACAACTGTAAGAATAACTCAATGAGGTGAGAAGGGGTGTTTAGGCCAGCAACGATAAAACATTTGAAATTTGGTATTAAAAATTATTTACAAGTTCATAAGTAATTTTAAATTTATGTACGGTCGAGAATTATACTAATATAATACTACTATATTAATGCTACTCTTGAAAAATCAATAGTAACCAATATAAACATAGAGAAAGGTGTAAAAAAATGTTTAAAAAGTGAGTAGATAAGCTACCTGACTCCTGCCGCAAATTTCGTCATTTTCCCATGTATTTCTTATGGGAGAATTTTCAGGTCCGATTTGCATTTACTTCCGGTCTCTTAACGTTAAATAATAACGTTAAAATACGTCGCCTGTCATACGTCACCAGTTTTGGAATTAATTAAATAAAAACCTAGCAGGATTCGAACCGCCGTCCTAGTGCTTGAAAACCCAGTGCTCTACCACTGAGCCACCGGGGAGTATTAATTATTAAGTTGAAATAAATGTTTAGTGGAAGAGAATTTGGCTTCAAAGTCTAGAGCTCTACCACTGAGCTATAGGGGAATATATATTAAAGTGAAATAAATGTATAGGATCCTGAGTATTACGCCAGCACACGTGAGTATCATAGTAAAGAAAAAATAGTAGTAATAAGGTCGTTTAACTGTCATTAATAATATTGGTAAACAATGTATGGTTGTATAACGCCTGAGGAACTAATAAAAAAAAGTCCGCACTCAGCAGGATTCGAACCCGCGATAGTAGTGTTAGATGGTATGTTCACCATCACCCTGACCCGGGTCAGACGTTTATCTTAAAATCTCTGACGTAATTAAATAATTAGGAATCTTGTGTGACGCGTTATTTAGGGCGTGGCCAATACTATCTGTCACCTGTCAACTGCCATATTTCGCGAACCACGTGACTTAGGAAATTAAGCATACGTGGACAAGATCTATCTTAGGGTCTTACGCATGTGTTAATATAATGGCGTCTGTCACCTGTCAAATTTCACCTGTCACCAGTCATATTTCGCAAACCACGTGACTTAGAACCTGCATACGTGTACGAGATCCTAATAGATTAGTACGCAAGCATTAAATGCCACCTGTGAAATGTCACCTGTCTCGCGGAACCCAGATGATGAGGATGACGGATAAAATCGAAACGTTGTTTAGGATACTTGGGCTAAGGTATTATATTGCGCAAAAATTGTAAGACATGGCGTTCGGAAGTTATCGGTTAACACCTGAACCCCCGATGATGACGATGACGGGTAAAATCGAAACGTTGTTTAGGATACATAACAGAAGGTATTGATTTATCGCGAAAATTGTAAGTTATACCGTTCGGAAGTTACCGGTTAACATCGGAACCCCGATGATGAGGATGACGGGTAAAATCGTAACGTTTACTTGGGCAAAGTCATTGAATTAAGGATGTATAACCTAAGGTTTTGATTTATCGTATAAATTTTAAGTCATACCGTTCGGATGTTATCGGCTAAACCCGGAACCCCGATGATGAGGATGACGGATAAAATCGATACGTTGTTGAGGATACTTGTGATAAGACACTGTTTTGCAACGAAAATTGTAAGTTATACCGGTGGGACGCCATCGTCTCGTTAGCGCTGATGATGACGACTCACGAATTAGTGTAACGTCGTACCTATCGAATAGGCTAACACCGGAACCCCGATGATGATGATGACGGTTAAAATTGAAACGTTGTTTAATATATCATCTTGAGCTAAGGACTATATATTGTATGTAAACATATTTAACCATAAAGACGCTACAGCTGTTTAAAAATCGTCGAAATTCATCAATTAGCTATTAGTACGGTTCCCCTATAGTAAATTAATCATTGTGGTCTTAGTATTACGCCTAAAGGAATAAATCTTAACCAAAGAATAGTTGTTAACGTCAATAATTTCAAGGTCAAACTTGTCAAACGCGCCAAACCTAACATGAATGCGGTCTTCGCATAGGCCTGGTGCTTAAGAGCAGAACGCAGAACCTTATAATTATAATCTCGTATACTGTTTTTCCAAATAACAGCCCTGTATTTTAAAATAACAGCACTGTATTTTCAAATAACAGCCCTGTGTTTTCAAATAACGCCTGTATTTTCAAATAACAGCCCTGTTTTCCAAATAACAGCCCTGTATTTCCAAATAACGGTACCGTTTTTCAAATAACGGCACTGTATTTTCAAATAACGCGCTGTATTTTCAAATAACGGCACTGTATTTCTAATAACGGGGCTGTATTTCCAAATAACGGCACTGTATTTTCAAAAACGGCACCGTTTTTCAAATAACAGCACTGTATTTCCAAAAAACAGCACCGTATTTCCAAAAACGGGACGTATTTCCAAAAAAGGCACTGTATTTTTAAATAACGGCACTGTATTTCCAAATAACGGTACCGTTTTTCAAATAACGGCACTGTATTTTCAGACTTTTGTTAGTGTTTAGTTATTAGAAATATAAAAGGTTAAATTATTTTATTTAGGTTAATAATTTATTTAAAATAGGTTACCTTAGTTTTCCCTTTTTGGCGGTCACGGATTATCCTGAGGGCGCTGGAGACATCCTTTTTTTCACTTTTTTACATCCTGTGGTAGAAGAAACCTTCCAGCTAATTCTAGACTTTTCCATTCTTTTCCCCTTCACTATAAAAAGCGCGAGGGAAAAACCGCACGGGCCAGTTTAGTTTTGTTTCAGAGGAGATAAGAAGTTGACAGACAGTTAAAGGTTAAACGTTGTCATTATTACGTTACGTTAAAGTGTTACCATAGAAACGTTTGTAAACCAGATATCCAATAAAAAGGTGTAAACCCAGGATCCGTGTTTTTATGGGGTGTCCCGGAACATTTGGTGTCAGAAGCGGAACGAGGACCTACAAGAAAACAAAGTGATTAAGAATATTTGAAGCCGTTGGACCCCACAGCAAACAGCAACTATGGAAGAAAAACTGATGAAGCAAAGATCCGCCAAGAAGATTTGAAGAAAAAAATGAAGACCAGCCAAGAAG
>JAHBCN010006279.1:0-49890 GCA_019359885.1 Listronotus oregonensis | reverse complement strand
TTGGGTTTTTAGGAGCTTCTTCCTTTGTCTTGAATAGGGAGTTAACGCACAATATTCAAATAACGTTAAGCCGTAGAATATTATAATGTTAAAAAAAAAGTTATAGAAAAATTAAACGTCAAAAAAAACGGAGTTTAAAAAGCATTTAAAAATAAAAAAAACTGAATAAATTTAATTAGAAAAAATTGTGTAACCTATTACGGACCAATAAAGCAACCTGAAATAATATTTTACACAAAAAAGGATTTTGGTAAAAAAATCTTTAAAAAAAATGTTTGTCAGAAAATAATTTACCCGTTAAAAAAATAATAAAACAACGTGTAATATTAAAAAACGTAATAAAATATATTAGTAGAACCCTGAAAGGTTTTTAAAAGTAAAAAATCTTACAAATATTAGTTTTGTATTTAAAAAAAAATCGACCAATTACAAAAATAAAATTAAGCAATGTAAAAATTAAAAATATTATGAAAACTGGGCGAAAAAAAAACACAACGTTAATAATTTTAGCGAAAAGTAAGCCTTTGATAAGTATAAAAAAAATCATTTGCTTTAAAAACTTGAATATTTTTATTGTTGTATCAGTATTAAAACTAAAATGCGGTGCTCTTTAAAAAAAAATCATAAAAAGTAGCTAAAAAGGTTTAATTTTTACTGGCGGTCGCCTTTGCTTTTTATAATGTGCCGCTTCTCGCACGTGTCTGTAAAAATAGTCCATATCGTGATCGTGTTTAAATTTAAAATCACAAAAATTATAATGGTTGATATAAAAATAAAAACTAGTTTGGTAGGTATATTTGTGGTGTTTAGGTGGTAGCAGGAGGGATTAATAAATAAAGCACATAGGTAGTATTTACGGTAATATTTTTTATATGTACATACAAAAAAATAAACATAGATTAGAACGAACCTAATACTAGGACGAAATTAATACAGCATTTAACAAGTAACCTAACAAATCTATTAGGTCGCGTCTGAGAAAAATATATAGTGACCCAACTGCTTACCTAAGTAACTGGATCAATCAGATCTTTTAAATGCAAAAACTAAAAAAAAACATCACTGGCTTTTAATATACCTATCTATAACAAATATTAGTTTTAAAGTAAGGCAGTTAGGTTACCATTTTTTATATTAGTCCAGTCGAGAAGTGTGTTTCCTGCGAAAAATAGTTTGAAGGCTTCGAAAAATATAAGCGATAGCTCATTCGACGCGGAATGTAAATCTGAGAAAGGCGTTTTGGGAGGATTTTTTCTGTCAATAAAAATTGCAATTGATATTTGCAAAAAACGAAATAAAAAAAGCCATTTTGATTTTTAATGATAACTTAAAAACAATAGGAGATGACGAAAATTGCGAAAAAGATCCTTAAAGAGAAGGAAATTTTCGATAAAAAAGTCCTAACTTTCGCAATTCTATCTGCATTATTTATAATTTTAATTTAACGCTGAAAATGGGCCTCGGCGCGACATTTTTGGTTGCGCGTTCGGCATCAAAACCGAGTACGTCACACTAAATAATTTTTTTAGGGTATTAAATATTTATTTATTTTATTTTAAAATTATGGTGTATTCAGAACACTTCAAAGAATTTATTCCCGTTGAAAATTTAACCTAAAATTAATTGTTTCATTGTACATTAAAAAAAATGTTTAAATGATATATAAGAAGGGTTTTATACGACAATTATTTAAGCATTTTTTTAATGTACGATAAGGACGAAAGTTCGAAACAATTTTGTTAATTGACAATTGTCTAACTTGTTGAAAAACTAACTTTAAGAGTGCATTTACGCTACACCTTATGGGTCGGGCGAAAGGACGCGGAGACGGTGGGCGGAGACTAACAAACTCCCACTACCACAATTTTCGTATAGCCGCATTAAAAATATTATATTTTATTTAGGTTCTTCCAAATTCGGTGTATCGATGCCATGTTGTTTCCGATTGCAAACCGACAGGAGATAACGTTTTTCGATAACTATTTTTCACCTAAATGACATAAATTATACACAATTTTAAAGGTAAGGAAATAATCTATGCCTCGGATTTTTGAAATATGAGTCGAGTTAAGAGAAAATAGTATCTAAACATAACCGATTTTAGAGTGACTTTCACTCAAGGAAATATTAAAAACTAAATCCAAATTTAAAAAACTATTACAGCAGAAGCCTAGATTTAAGTGTTGGCTTTCATATAGTTTACATTATGCCCCGAACCTCAAATTGGATCCAATTTTCGCGGCGCGAATGGACTTCGAAGTTGAATTTTTACCGAGAATAAATTCTCTAAAGTGTTCTGAATACACCATAATTTTTTAAAATTTTTCAAATAATATTTAATACCCAAAAAAAATTATTTAATGTGACATACTCGGTTTTGACGCTCAGTGCGCGGAGGCCCATTTTCAGCGTTAAATTAAAATTATAAAAAATGAAAATTAAACTTCGAGAGTTGGGACTTTTTTATCGAAAATTTCCTCCTTCCCAAGGATTTTTGCAATTTCCGCTATCTCTAATGGTTTTTGAGTTATGATCAAAAAATCGAATTAGTTTTTTTATTTCGTTTTTTGTTAATAACAATTTCAATTTTTATTGACAGAAAAAACCCTTAAAACGCCTCTCTCAGATTTGCATTTCGCATCGAATGATCTATCACTCATATTTTTCAAGGCCTCTTAATTATTTTTCGCAAGAAACCGCTTCTCGAATAGACTATATTTTTTCTCGACGATTAAGACCTTCATTTAAAGCTTATCACAATGCCAAGTGTACGAGTACACATCTAACCAACATTTGAACTTAACTCAACGCAAATTTTGGCTAGATGCACGTAAAATAAAAACCCAATCTGGGCTCCACAAATTTTAATACTTTTAACTTAAAATCTAGTAATACAATCACAAAACATTCATATTTGGTAAAAAAAGATCATAAATAGGAAAAAATGGAAATCGAAATATGATACATATTTCACAAAATTCTAAAGAAAATCTAAGTATTAGTTTTTTATTGGATATCGTGGAATCGCAGAATGGCTCGACCTGGAATTTCGGAGTGGCATAGCTTTTCAACCACCTTTGAGGCCTCGTCCGCGGAAAACTCCGTATGTGGAGGAGGTACGATATCTCCGTTTGCCACGTATTTTACCAAATCTTTCAGCTGTTCGATGGAACCGTTTGCTACAGCCTCGATTTTTTGATTCGTCTGATGAATTAGTCGAGAAAATTTCGGCAAAAGTCGCTCAGCAACCTCTTCGCTAACCAACACAACACCACCCTGAAAATAAATTGAAAATATTAAAACTAAACGTATTAACAGCATGTCCAATAATAGCTAATTACCCACAACAGTCATCATCAAGTTTATTTTTTTTAATACGGCCCTGGATTTTTTATTCAATTTTTTTGAACCCCCATTAACCAATTAAAAAATGTGTACCACTTAATATTTATTTAACAAATATGGAACACTTACATAAAATAAAAAATAAAATTTGCGTTTCTTGTCTAACTCAATTTTTATTGAAAATATGTTTATTTACAAAAAATATCATTTATATATATATATATATATATATATATATATATATATATATATATATATATATATATATATATATATATATATATATATATATATATATATATATATATATATATATATATATATATATATATATATATATATATATATATATTATTCGGTTTTAATCGTCCGTTATTAGAAAAATGTTTACGACGTTTCGCCAACATCTCAGTCGGCATTTTCAAGTGATGTTTCCTTGGTTTTCGAGTTAATACTCGTATATCTAACAAAACAGCTTTAAAATACAACAATTTTTGTTTGTTGCACCGGAAACTATTTTGGCGGTAAATATAGAGTGTTTCCAAAGAGTTTTAAATTATTAGAAAACTAATACAATGTATTCAGTTTCAAAATTATTTTTGGTATCCCTTTTTTCCAGTAGTGCAATAACAATCCTATTAATATATACTACAAAACTAGAAAAACTTTTTATCTCCATTGATAATAGTGGATAATTTTTACTAATGTTTTTTAATGACAAAACAAATTAACTTTCCTGTTGCACAGTAGAGGAAATTTTTTGCATCTTGAAGCTGTTTTGTTAAACATATTGTGGAGGAGCAGTTTTTTGTTAAAATATTTTTATTAGGTAGTTGTTATTAAATTATAGGGTAACCTAAAGTAAATTTTGAATATTTTCTGTTTAACAGGTTCCAATACTTACGGAATTAAGACACTGGAGAGATCTATGCAAAGACCTGGAGGTGGTACCAAAATCGATCACAATGTCTACCAAGCCATTGCAAGCATTCTTAGTTCTCTCGATCAGTTGTTTTTCGTAGAGGTCTTCGTTCCATTGGACTAAGTTTACTCTGTAACAAAGACAATCTGGTTAGGATCCACTTAAGGGGGGCTTAAATTTGTTCGGTCAAAAAAAGGCCTATTTTCAAAAAATATTTTTATAACATATTTTTAATATAGATTTATTTTAGAAATTAGTATATTGTAATACAACATTTAAAGGATATTTTAAAAGAATTTGGTACAAAAAAACGATCGGTTCAGTACTTTTTCGGAATGGTGGTCACCGACTTTAAAAATTACATGTTTGGGATAATCGATTTAAAGTTTCGTACGCTCACGCAACTAAGTTGGAGCAACGGTGATTACTATCATAAATCAGTCAATTTTGCTCCGATTGACCTCAAAATTTACTATTTAATATTTTTGAGATGTTATACGTTCAAAATATTAAATTAAAAAAAAAAAGTTTTAAATTTTACCCCAGCACTTAATAAAAAAAAATTATATGATTTTTAGTTTGGTACCCACAAGGTACCATCGCATTTCCTTACCTTTTTAATTCAGATGCAGCCCTAATAAGTCCTTCATCCTTTAATGTAGCGACAGTAATTTTAACTCTATTAGAATATTCGGGTGCCTTGAAGTGGTGCTCAGCAATACGTAAAGCCCACAGTGCCAATCCACCGGTACCAACGATCAGAATACGAACCACGTGATCAGCAGCTCGGTCCTCGAAAAGTTGCAAGACGTGCTTGTGTGCGGTTACTACAGCGTTTTTAGCCAGAAGAGCTCCAGTTGGCAACATCGCGGCCACTCCAAGTGGCAGGTTGTCGGGTATTGGTACCAAGTAGTCTATGGAGGGAACCACTATGTATTCTGCGTAACCATGAGGAATTCCTTCATAGGGAAACAGAACCACGCGGCTTCCAACTTTGATATCCTTGAAATAAAAAGAAAAATATGTAAAAAGCAGTTCTTTAATTTGCTGTCTTGTTGAAGAGATGATATATATATATATATATATATATATATATATATATATATATATATATATATATATATATATATATATATATATATATATATATATATATATATATATATATATATATATATATAAAAGAAAACTTACATCACTTGCAGGTACTTCTGCAAGAGCATCTACGACTCCGGCAACTTCATATCCCGGGAAGAGTGCACCATCACGTACACCATGGTGGGCAGGGGAGTACCCAGAGTCTTCCACAGATGAAATACTAGATGTCGATGAACTGCGAGTACGCAAGCGGTAACAGGCACCGGCGCACACTACGCGAATGCGCGCACCTTTTGCTGGTACAGCGGGCACTGGTACTTCAAAGCTGAATACGCAGTCCTTGATGCTGGGACCGGGGGACTCGATGGATACTTGACGGCAAAGTTTATTCATTTTGCCGGAACTGAAAAAAAAAAGATTTATTATATTTTTAAATAATTCCTAAGTATTTCTAGTTTTGAGTATGAAAAGAAAAATATATTTTAGTTAAAAGAATTTTGTGAAGATTTTTATACGGGCCAAAATAAGTTACTCATTATAGTCTAGTCGAGAAGAATGTTTCCTGCGAAAAATAGTTAGAAGGCTTCGAAAAATATGAGCGATAGCTCATTCGACGCGGAATGCAAATCTGAGAAATGCGTTTTGAGCATTTTTTCTGCCAATAATAATAATTCCAATTGTTATTAACTTAAAACAACAAGCCCCTTTGATTTTTGATGATAACTCAAAAACCATAAGAGATTGCGGAAACTGCAAAAAAGATTCTTGAAGAGGAGTAAATTTCCAAAAAAAGTTTCAACTCTCGAAACTCCATATTCATTATTTATAATTTTAATTTAACGCTGAAAATGGGCCTCCGCGCGACATTTTTGGTTTGCGCTCGGAGTCAAAACCGAGTACGTCACACTAAATAAATCTTTTTAAGGTATTTAATATTAGTTAAAAATTTTAAAAAATTATGGTGTATTCGAAACACTTCAAAGAATTTATTTTCGTTGAAAATTTAACTTTCAATTAATTTTTCAACAAGTTAGACAATTGTTAATTAACAAAATAGTTTCGAAATTTTATCTTTATTGTACATAAATTCCAGATCCATTGGTATACTGTAAGCAAAAAACCTTAGAGTTACGGAATATTGCACAGACGTAAAACCGGTGGGCGAGCGTAAGTGGGAATAATGCTGAAGCTCCAGTTTTACCACTATGGTCTACCCATTCTGGCGTCGCGTGATTCCTGTTTATTACTTTTGGATTTAGTAAACATTTACCGGACCAGTGATTTATCCTGGAGATAAATAATACGTAGCTTCTATCCCGAAACTTTTTGCGCAAAAACGTTTCGAGGTGAGCGGATGACTAGTCAGTTTTTGGGTGTGAATCAATGCGTTTCGCGTTGTTTGAAATATAAAAATCGCTTTATCTGAAACCTAATTAGTGTCATGAAAATATATGTTTAGTATATAAGCCTTAAGAGTGCATTTACGCTACACCTTAGGGGTCGGGCGAAAGGACGTAGACGGTGGGCGGAGACTAACAAACTCCCACTACCACAATTTTCGTATAGCCGCATTAAAAATATTATATTTTATTTAGGTTCTTCCAAATTCGGTGTATCGATGCGATGTTGTTCCGATTGCAAGCCTACAGGAGATAACGTTTTTCGGTAACTAATTTTCACTTAAATGTCATAAATTATACACCATTTTAAAGGTAAGGAAATAATCTATGCCTCTGCTGTAACGGATTTTTGAAATATGAGTCGAGTTAAGAAAAAATAGTATCTAAACATAACCGATTTTAGGGTGACTTTCACTCAAGGAAATATTAAAAACTAAATCCAAATTTAAAAAACTATTACAGCAAAAGCCTAGATTTAAGTGTTGGCTTTCATATAGTTTTTGAAAATTATCAATAACTCTCAAATTATGCCCCGAACCCCAAATTGGATCCAATTTTCGCGGCGCGAATGGATTCTTAAGGTTTTGATATTCTTAAGACATTAAAAATTGAACATTTCTCGTTCTTTGTTTAAAGAATGCCGGAAAAGTTTACTTCATAAATTATTTATACAATGTAAACATAAACTGCTGCGTTAAACAGTTAAAACACATAACCAGTCCATGTTTATTTATTTGACCACAATTATTGCTAATATCTGTATTATTCCGATAGTTGTTTACCAAATAATTTAATAACTTAGCAATTATTATAGTCAAAAACGCATTAAGACTCTTTAGGAATCGTAAATTTGTTATTAAAAGTTAATTGATCATGAAATTTATAACTGATAATGATTCATAATTTATCTTTGAAACGCACATGTTTTATGTATAAAATAAATTGTTTTTGTTCAGAAAAGCAACTAATTTTCATTAAGGATAGCAACTAATTTTTATTAAGGATAGCAACGTACATTTTAGTCTAATCGAGAAGTGTGTTTAAAAGTCTTGTCTTATATGAAATAAATAAAGCCATTTGGATTTTTGACGATAACTCAAAAACCATAAGAGATAGCGAAAATTTCGAAAAAGATCCTTGAAGAAGAGGAAATTTCCGATAAAAAAGTCCCAACTCACAAAGTTCTATCTTCATTATTTATAATTTTAATTTAATTCTGAAAATGGGCCTCCGCGTGACATTTTTGGTTGAGCGCTCGGCGTTGAAACCGAGTACGCCACACTAAATAATTTTTTAAGGGTATTAAATATTAATTAAATTTTGTTAAATTGGGATGTATTCAGAATACTTTAAAGAATTTATCCCCGTTAAAAATTTAACTTTAAGTTCATTTTTAACAAGTTAGACAATTGTTAATTATCAAAATTGTTTTGAACTTTCGTCTTCATTGTACATTAAAAAAAATGTTTAAATAATTGTCGTATAAATTTTTCGCATCGTGGATCCTTCTTATATACATACCTAACAAGATCACGCCATAAAAATTTAAAAAATTTTAATGCTTTGTTTCTAATAATTTTATAACTTTGACAATATTACTCTGATTTTTCATTTTCTGTCAAAAGTATAAAGTTATTATAACCAAAGGATTAATTTTTTTAAACTTTTGTGGCTTTATCTTGTTAAGTATGTATACTATACAAGAAGGGTTTTTAGAGGCAAAATTTTTTAGGACAATCATTTAAACATTTTTTTTAATGTACAATGAGAACGAAAGTTCGAAAAATTTTGTTTATTGACAATTGTCTAACTTGTTGACAAACTAACGTTAAGTTAAATTTTCAACGGAAATAAATTCTTTGAAGTGTTCTGAATACACCATAAATTTTTAAAATTTTTTAATTAATATTTAATACCATAAAAAATATTTAGTGTGACGTACTCGGTTTTGACGCCGAGTGCGCAACCAAAAATGTCGCGCGTAGGCCTATTTTCAGCGTTAAATAAAAACTATAAATAATGAAGATAGAACTCGGGAGTTTGGACTTTTTTATCGGAAATTTCCTGCTCTTCAAGGATCTTTTTTGCAATTTACGCTATCTCTTATGGCTTTTGAGTTGTCATCAAAAATCGAAATTGCTTGTTTTTCGTTTTTTGGTAAATGCTCAAAACACCTTTCTCAGATTTGCATTCCGCGTCGTATGAGCTATTGTTCATATTTTTTTAAGCCTTCTAACTATTTTTTGCAGGAAGCAAAGATTGCATTCATGAAAAGTTTTGAATAAAATTGCATGCAAGAAAAATTGCAGCAAGAAAAATTTTACGCAAGACTTTCAAACTGTAAAAACATCTTAAGTACTGATTGAAATGTGGGTGTCTCCGGCAACTGAAGGCGAACTATCGGAAACTAATTCCATCATTCCAAAGATTTTGCAAATATATTTTTAAATAATTGAACTCTAATAAAACAACAGAACAGCTACTGTTATTAATTATTAAAAACAATCTAGAATATTCAAAGATGCTAAACCTTGTCAAGTAGGTAGCAAAAACAGTAGTGTAAATAATAAAATATGTAAATTTGATTACAACGACAAACAACAATTACCTAATGTTTGGTTATAATAAAATAATAAAACGTAATACTCTGTAAGACAATGAGCAGCATTCATAAAGGTATAAACAAGCTGTAAATTATAAAAGTTTAAATTGAGTAAAAGTACATCGTTATGCTGAAACCGATCTAAGCAATCATCAGATTAAATAAACTTTATCGGTTCAAAAATCATTCATCAGGTTTCCGTAAAAAGACGCCAAAAATCGATCCTGTATTTCAGGCGAGTTGAATCAAATTCAATGCGATCGAAGATTCTTGTTGTACGATATTTACGTATATGCAATTAAAAAACAATATGTATGTGATTATTTGGCTGAATAGGCTGGGCATACTGGCTTACGTCTTCCTCCGTATCACTGTATGTTTGAGCCCATAGAGCATTTGTGGAACCAAGTAAAATCAAAGATCAGAGCAGAAAATGTTACACCTACTTTAGGTCCCAGTGTTATAAATTTGATAAAAAATGTAATTACTAACATACCAGTTGAGAGCTGGAAAAATTCAGTACAGCACGTTATAAAAATTGAGGACTCTTACATTTCTATACAAAAAATCATAAATCCTATTGTAATTAATCTCAATGATGACTCTCATAGTAAAACAAAATTAGATTTAGATATTTAGATTAAAAATGTAACTATGTATTAAATTACAATTTTTATATACTTGTTTTTTATAAAAAAAACTGATGAGGTGTTTTGCGTTCTTTCCGATAACATACCCGGAAAAAATTAAATGATTTTCGTTACCCCCCTATAGAGTTTACCTTGGTATAATAACTTTGACTTAAGTTTAGAATAAAACAAAGATAACATTAAATATCTTTAAAATGGACTTGATAATTTTTATCTTCCAAAGTATTATACAAAGACATTTTGAAACGTTTTGTCATATACTGTAAAGAAAGTTATTAAAATGATGCTTTTAAAGAAATAAAAATAAAAAAGAAACTAAAAACATATTCTCAGCTCCAGCAGGCTTATAACGAAAAACCAAAAATAACCTACAATAAAACGAAACTTTACTTTATTAACGCATAAACCAAATGATTACCATTAGTCGATAATATGTAGATAATCATAATTTTAGGCAATTAATTTTTTTTTTGTATTAGGCATTTACAAAAGTTTATTAATAATAATTTTTTTGAGCTATTTTTTTGCATATTTCTCTTTTAAATAACCCTAAGTCTAAAATATTCCTGATGATGTTTATTAATTTTTTTCTTTTATAAAAATAGTTATTTTTTGATAAAAATATAATATCTATAAGAGTGAGACAGGTTATACTTTTTGTAAAACAAAAAAAAATACACTTAGAATAACAGGTTTTAGTACATTGTTACTATGCGTAAATGCTTATAAAATGCAATACATTTCATTTATATAATTCTAAAGGTTTTCCAAATACGCAAATTTTAATATTAAAGCCTAATATCTAACATACCTGGAGTGTTAATTTCAAGTTTTCCAAATAGAAATTGACATGTTAATCTTAATTTCAATGTTTTGTTAGGTGGTTTACGATCTTTTTTAAAACTAAAAATTGTTTGGTACTATTTTTTTTTTAAAATAAAAAAAGAAATTTTTCAAGTTTTTCTTAATAATTATTTTTTGAATTTCAGGGGATTTGTTTTTATGTAAAACTAAAAAAAAATTTGGTACATAATTTATTTTTTGGAGTTTATAAATATTTTTTCAGATTTTTTTTTAATCGAAAAATTGACATTTTTGAATTTTTTTAAAAATTATTCTATTTTTGATGAAATTTAAGAATAAAATATTTGACAAGTCAAAAAAAATGGGCGAAGAAAGAGATTTGACGTGTTTAAGAATATGATAAATTATATGAAAGGGGCTTATTGAACGCAAAAAATAAATGAAAAATCACAAATAACAAGCCGTACCGTGTAAAAGATCAGGCAGTTTCAGTAAACATGAGTAAAAATTAATTTGAAGCTTAATAATGTTAGAAAAATCACTTTCGAATGTCTTAAATAAGTAGGTATACTTTTTTTAAGTTAACAATAACAATGGTTAACCTGTAAAAGACTAATTAACAACAATCAAGACACTCATAATCAATATTCTCAGAAATTATGTAGAATTAATAAAAAATAAAAGAAAACAACATTTACAATAGGTCACAATAAATTTAGAAAAATCACTAGGTACGTAAAAATGCTTTCTGGCTTAAATATCAATGCTTACCCTCCAAGAGAATGATTAAAAGTGGCCAACGCACTTTCAGTTAACATGTTAGAAATTTCAATAATAAATTAAATACAAAAACATAAAATTCAAAATTAACTTTAAAACACAATAAACTCAGCTCGGTCACCCTAGAACTGACAATAAGTTATAATTCCCTGAGGAACACTGTTTTTTTTCTTTGAGAAGACAGTTTTTCGCAATGAGTTTCACGAAACACTAACCTGGTACTGCGTTCGGTACGCCTATTTACAGAACTTGTGTTTACAACAGGCTTCACTCAAATATGCCTTGCACGTGCATATGCCGTGCTAGCACAGCTTTGCTGAATGTTCTGCGTTGCCAGTGGTTGCCAGTATAAGCGAGAGCTTTTCCTGGTTTAAACCGTTACACAAAGAAAACTTTATCTTCAGAGTAATATTGTCAAAGTTATAAAATTATTATAAACAAAGGATTAAAATTTATTAAGCTTTTATGGCGTGATCTTATTAAGTATGTATATAAGAAGGGCTTTACGAAGCGAAAAATTTTTACGACAGTTTTTAAACATTTTTTTAATGTACAATGAAGACGAAAATTTGAAACAATTTTGTTAATTAACATTTGTCTAACTTGTTAAAAAACTAACTTTAAGATTAATTTTTAACGGGAACAAATTCTTTAAAGTGTTCTAAATACATCATAATTTAAAAAAATTAAATTAATATTTAATACCCTAAAAAAATTTTTAGTGTGACGTACTCGGTTTTGACGCCGAGCGTGCAACCAAAAATGTCGCGCGGTGGCCTATTTTCAGCGTTAAATTAAAATTATAAATAATAGCAATACAACTCCGGTAGTTCGGACTTTTTTATCGGAAATTTCCTTCTCTTCAAAGAGCTTTTTTGCAATTTGCGCTATCCCTTATGGTGTTTGAGTTATCGCCTTTCTCAGATTTGCATTCCGGGTCGAATGAGCTATCGCTCATATTTTTCAAAGCCTTCTTACTATTTTTCGGAGGAAACACACTTCTTGACTTGACTATAAGTGTTCTTACAGTTTAAAACATTTCTTTTAGCAATTATTTTGACAATAAGCTTAACCGACTTATTGAAATTTGTGAACAACTTATTTAATTATTTTTTTAAAATTCTTATAAATAAAATAAATCCACAAATAAATTCTTTCTTTCTCTAGATTAGGTTAATTGTGTACTGTCAAAATATTTTAAGGTTTGTACCTTAAAAATTACTGATATAATCACCAAAGTGGCCGGATTCCTGGAAGAAAAATAGCGCCTGCCATATTCTTCTTGCATTTTTAAAAACCAAAAGTTTTGGGAAAACTACAGTTCATAGTGATGCTTAAGTATGTCGGTACTCAACTAATTGTAAAATAGTTTTAAGATACTTACAGCAAAAATGAAAGATAATTAAGAAATTATTTGGTCTTATTATTATTAAAAACATTATTTATTATTATCATTATTGATATTATAATTATGTAGAATAATAAAGTTATTATAAATTACTGATTTATTTGCATTTATGTTAAGAACAATAATTTATTAAACGCCCTTCTATGAACACGACAAAAGCTTTCGTAATTTTAGAGCTTTATTAAATTTTGAGACAATTTGCTCTTACTGGCAACACGGCTTTTCATTCGATCAATCGAGATAATAGCCCCATCTGGTTTTTTATAGCAGCGTTGCCACGTGAGCCATTTAAAAGCTATTTTTCATGAAAAAATAAAGCACTTCTAATAAATCGCAAAAAACGCACAAGACCCGTTAATAACTGGCAGTACTTTGTTCAGCACTTAGTTTTATGATGTACAAAGTTGATTTTGGGGTCAGTGGCAGACTGAATTTTTAATCATAAAGTCATTAAAAATAGAACAATAAAAAAATAAATATATCAATTTTTCAATTAAAAATATGTTTTGAAAACATATTTAAAAAATCCAAAAATTATTATTTTGAATTATTTGTCTTTACACGTAGAATATGAAACAAATCACAAAAAATTGCTAAACTTAAATGGATTGTTTTATTTTTCTGGGATTATTTTAGTGAAAAAAATTATTATTAGGTGTCCCTTCATATTTGTAAGTAAATTTAAATTTTATTTCTTTTTAATATTTTCTTCTTTTTTATTAAAAGAGGACACCCATCTAAAAATATTTTACATTTTTTATATTTTCATTAGGTTTATTTATTTAAAGAAATTATAAAATATTTGTATGTTTTTAGTTATATTGTCGCAAGGATAGACTTTTCCATCACAATTTACTAAAAAAGTTAGATTTATTTATAATTTAAAATGATGCATTTTATTGTCGAAAAACTTGAAAAATGCCTATTTTTTATTTCAAAAAAAATAAAACCGGATTTTTTTGGATTTTTCTTAAAAGAATACGTTTTTGTTAATGTGTTTTTGTTAAACGAAAATAAACAGATTCTAATATTTAACTTTTTAAATAAACAAATGGCACTTGTCCACTGATTAAAAATCCATGGATTAGCTCTGCTTGGTATTTTGTTCACTCCGCTTTCACCCGAGATGTAATATTGAACTTATCCCCGGTGGCCTCTGTCGATCAGGCTTGTGAATATATGTGGTTAACGCGTAGAATATTGGGATTATATTAAAATGGTAGCAATCAACATTTTTAAAAAATCTGAAAGTTATTTTATAAAACAAAGAACTATGTTGAATTTTTAAAAGATATTTTATTTCAAAATAATTATCCTTTTGATTTTATTAACAAATGCTTTCTTAAATTTAAGCAACCAAACTTAAGACAAAATCAAAATAGACCTATTACAAATTTATTTTTAACATATATTTCGGGCCTATCTAATAAAATGCAACGAATAGGTAATAAATTTATTATTTGTACCATCTTTAAAACACAAAACACTATTAAATTTCAAGTAACAAAAACAAAACCATACAATATAAATAAAAACACAACAGAATGTTATTTATAAAATCCCTTGTAAATGTAATAAATTTTATATAGGTGAAACTTCCAGACCATTAGCCAAACGCAAAAAAATAGAACATACATTAAAAACACAGAATTCCACAAATTAAAAATATATTTGATAAGAACCACATAATAAACTGATATGCTTCTAGTATTTTAATAAAGAAAACTTGTTCAAAGAAATGTAAAATAAAAGAAAGATAAATGTGTAGCATCCTTCGAGACAAGCTCGAGACGAGACGAGACGAGACATCTCGAAAAACTTTAATCACTTAAAACTTAAGAGTTATACAAGTTGTTTAAGATTTAGTGTTACAAACTTCGACAGCAGTTGGATCTTGCAAAAATAAGTTTCTATAAACATAGGTCAAGAAATCGTTTCAGAAATACAGGGTGTTAAAAAAAGAAGCTAAAATTAATTGGTTTAAAAAGTATATCACCCTGTAGTTTTATTATTTTTTAATTATTTTGAATATTTCACTCATGTACGTATTTTTCCATAAGAGAAGTGGTATTATGGAAAAATCACAGTGGAAATTCCACGTCGTCTAGGCAACGTGGTTTTTCCACTTACTGTCAAATTGACAATACGAAATTTTTAAATAATAATGACGGTTTGTTAAATTAATATTTAATTTTTAGTAAATAAACTTTATCTACGTTTTTGATTCGTGAAATATTGTCCCTAAATACCGCTCGTGCTTTAAAATTAACCAAATAATTTTTTACTCATGCGTGTTTTCTTTAAAAATTTCACTCGTCTCTCGGACTCGTGAAATTCTAAGAATACACGCTATCGTGAACAATTATCGGTAATTTTTAAGCACTCGTGGTATTACCTCCGATAAAACAACTTAAAATACAACCATTTTGTCTCTTAATTTTTTTTTATTTTGCTTTGCTTTCAAGAAAAAAATTAAAACCAATTCTTTTTTTATACCCTTTTGAGAAGTAGGAGTTTTACTTTGTCTCTTGAAAAAAACTCAAATAACGAAAAAGTTGTATTTTAAGTTGTTTTATCAAAATAATTGTTTAAAAAAAATATGTACAATTAAAGCTTCTTTTTAACTTTAGGACCCTGCGTATTTCCAATTTTGAAACGATGCATATCCGGACTTATGTTTATAGAGACTTTTTTTGCAAGATCTAACTGCTGTTAAAGATTTTAAAACTATTGCTCAAACATCCTGTATAATAATATGAAAAATTTCTAGAAAACATTTTACCTGTGTTTTGTAATAGAGTTTATGACTAATGTTCCATTATCTTTTAGATTTTTTTTCTGTTTTGTGGACATTTTTATGTCACTTATATGTTCTATATTTTTATTTTAAATAAGAAAACAAATTATTAGGTTCTTTATTTTATTTTTAGTTGCATATTATGGGTGTCCGTAAAGACTGAAATCACCAATTTTTGAGAAAACTACACAATTTTAAGAAAAGCTCAATCACGTCAACTTTTATTTTACAAGAAATTCCTATACCTACTTCATATTCTATACCCAGAAAGGTTCGTAGGTGTAAGAATATTGCCATTTGGGATAGTTTGGGTATACTTAATTATTATGGAAAAAGTTAAAAATTGGTAAAAAATATTAAGAATGAACATTTTTAAAATTAAACACTGGAATTAATAATGTAATGATAAAATATGTGTGTTCCATTTAAAAAATATTTCTTTTTATCACCACCTTGTGCACTGTGCAGACATAAAAATTAGTTTAAAAAATGTGTAACGTTTACCTAAAAATAAAAATCGACGGGTCCAAGTATTTTTCTTAAACTTCCAAACTAATTTTTATTGAAATTATCCCATACATTACTAATGCACTGTATATTGAAATTAATTTAATTGAAATAAATCAAAACAACTCGAGACAAACGAGACAAAACTTGTCTCGTCTCGTCTCGAAATATATTATCTCGAAATTTCGAGACGAGATGAGACAAGGCTTTATCTCGTCTCGTCTCGTTCGTTTGCGGCAACTCTAGCAAGTTTATAGGGCTCAATAGGGCTGAGCACGCTCAGTTCGTTATACCCCGGGACCTGGACCGAAGTGGTCCCATTAAAAAAAAAATGTTAGGCAAGTAACTCAAAGAAAACATTTTCCGGTGCGTTATGGTTTCTATTATTTTATGTATGACTAAAATTTAAGAGTTTTATGCCAAGTTCTGACAACACTGGCGATTCTCGAGATGGAATCGCTAAACCGGTAAACATAACCGACTAAAGTTCATTTTGTAGGTACCCCCGTATCCCCTCTTAATGTAATTTATTTGTTGGTGCAGAAAGGATATAAGTGCTTTGTTTATAGCAAAATAAACGCTTAATATTTTCTATTTTCAGAGCTGATGTTAATTAAATATTGGAAGAGTTATGACGTTCTACGCTATATTTTTCGTTTTTTGTTTGTTATTTTGCAAAATGATATACAATTGTATTAATGTAATAGCTAAAGTGATGTTTACAAAGACATAAAGAGTCAGGTTGGCGACAACATCCTGGACCTGAGAACAGACCAGATGATTCCCAAAACTCGTTTAACAAAAACTTTGGGGTAAAAATTTCAGATTAAAGTGAGTGGCAGCAAGCCGATCTCCCTGGCACGGTTGGAGACATCATCTGGTATACAGATGGTTCCAAAACCGAGCAGGGAACTGGAGCGGGCTTGTAGAGTAAAATGAGGAAATCACAAGTCTCCATTCTACTAGGAACACACAGTTCTGTATTTCAAACGGAAATATACGCTTTACTGCACTGTGCAAAAGAAAATAACAGGAGGGCTTATAAAAACAAGCGATCTGCATAATAACAGACAGCCAGGCGTCACTAGGGGTACTAGTAAACCCCAAGGTAACGTCCAAGCTGACAAGGGTATGCCAAAGAGTACGCGAGACAGGGATTATCCTCACCATACTTTGGACCAGAACCTACCCTTGGAGTAACCAAAACCACAGCACGAGGGCAAACCAGGAAATGGATCCGAAACAAACACGAGGAATACTGTGGGAGCCTCAGTAGAATAAGACATGAAAAAGACTTCATAAGGGGCCCATCCAAAAGAACGAAGGAAGAACTACTCAGACAAAGTAGGAAAAGACTTTGGATGACAGTAGGGTTGCTAACAGGGCACGATAACCTAAGAGGACACCTACACAAGATAGGCTTGTACAATGGGGGCACAAGTTGCAGAATGTTCATAATAAGGATTGGCTAGGCTCCACAAAAACTGATACACAAGGCAGAGCAGCAGAAAATTTAGCAATCAGCAACTCCACTCATTTTGAGGCAACTGAAAGCATGCCGCCACGAACCGTCAGGCACTACAATTCGGCCGACTGGGATGGTCTGAAAGATTTCTTTGCCAGCTACCCTTGGAATCCTACCTGCTTTTCTACTCACGATCCTTCAGAAATATGTAAACAAATTACCGAAACAATTCAACTAGGCATTGAGACCTATATTCCCCACACTAAAAAGAACCCCATAACTTCAAATCACAAACCGTGGTTTTCTAAATCCTGTGACAAAGCCAGACTTTTAAAAATTCAAGCCCACAAAAAGTTTCTTCAAAACCCCAGTCCCGAAAATCGACAGGCTAGCATCGAAGCAAGAAATCAGTATAATCAGACCATCTCAGAAGCAAAAGACCGTTTTAACAATCGAATAAAAGATAAAGTTCTCTCTTGCTCAAATGGCAGTAAAGCTTTCTGGTCCTTTGCGAAAAATATTAGTCAGAACTTTTGCACAAATTCTTTCCCACCCCTGATCTCTGAAGATGGAATTGTCTCTACCTCCAAAGGAAAAGCCTACAACGAACTATTTGCCAAACAATTTGCTGCCAATTCTACGCTTGATCCTCCTATTAATCTTCCTCTTCCAACAGTTATCCCTGTTTCTCATAAAATGTCCGATATAATTTTCAAAGTCAAACAGATCAAGCGTATTCTTTCTTCTCTTAATACTAAAAAATCGTCTGGGCTGGATGGCATACCAGCAATCGTCTTAAAAAAATGTGCTTCCGCCCCCATCTTAACTCGCCTCTTTCGAATCTCTTACGACACGGGCATTTTCCCGGAGAGTTGGAAAGCTGCACGTGTGCAATCTGTCCCCAAAAAAGGATTCAAAAGTCTCCCTTCTAACTATAGACCTATATCTCTTCTTTTAGTTGTTTGCAAAGTAATGGAAAAATTAATTAATTCCCAAATCTTAAAGTATTTGGAAAAACATAAGATCTTACATGATAGACAATATGGATTCCCTCACAGTAGATCCAGAGCTGATCTTCTTTCCTTTGTCTCACACAACTGGAACAAGTCCCTTGAGTTTCTTGGTGAATCCCAGATCGTTGCTCTTGACATATCGAAAGCTTTTGTTTAGGTCTGGCATGATGGGCTTCTTAACAAACTTTCTTCTTACGGTCTTCCACCTAAGCTTTGCTCTTGGCTTTCCAATTTCCTTTCTAATCGACGTATATCAGTTAGTGTAGATGGTCATTCCTCCAGCTTCTACCAAATTAATGCTGGGGTGCCCAAGGGCTCAGTGCTGGCACCCACGAGGATTCTTCTACACATTAACGATCTTCTCTCTTCCACAATCAATCCCATTCATAGTTTTACTGACGATAGTAGCCTCCGCTCTAGTATTCAATTTCTTAAGCCACCGTGTAATTTTGATTTTGAAAACAAGCGCAGGTCAATGCAGATATCTCTTTCACAAGACCTCAAACTTATCTTGGATTGGGGCGCCAAAAATCTTGTTCAGTTTAATGCCTCGAAAACACAGTCATGTTCGCTGTCGCGAATGCAGCGGCCACGTTCTGCAGAACAAAGAGTCGTTTAATCTAGTCGGCGTTACTTTTGAGAATAACCTCAACTGGCACAAACACATTTCATCCATAACTTCGGCAGCTTCAAAAAACATTGGATTCCTCTTCCGAGCCAGAAAATATTTCTCTTCTTCCAATCTGTACACTCTGTATGTATCCCAAATCAGACCCTCTTTAGAATATTGTTCTCATGTCTGGGGAATGGCGTCCCTTACAACACTTAGCATTCTGGACTCCATTCAAAAAAGAGCCGTTCGTCTTATTAATGATTCAACGCTCACAGAAAGGCTTCATCTTCTTGCCCAGCGTCGAGCTGTAGGGGATCTGTCGCTCTTCTATAGGTATTTTCACGGCTTCTGCTCAGAGGAATTGGCCAGTATAATTCCTTCTCTGGCAGCTCCCAACAGAGCAACACGTAGTGCAACTTTTATGCATCCTTTTACAGTTCAGTTAGAGAGGCCCGAACTTCCCGCTTTCTTGTTCCTTTATCCCTAGAGTGTCAAGACTATGGAACCTGCTGCCCGCAGAAGTTTTTCCTTCTCCTCCCAATCTCCAAAAATTTAAGTCCCGTGTAAACAAACTCTCTCTCACCACACTGAAGACACCCACGGTACGTTAGTACTTAGGCATCAGCCTTCGTGGAATGTCCCAAGATAAAAAAAATGTGCGAGGAGGGGGAAGAAACAGCCTCCCATATACTGTGCGAATGTGAAGTGTTGAATCACAAAAGACAGGCATTATTTGGGCAACCGAAAATGAGCCCACAGGAATATATCAACCAAACAGTCTCGGGGTTATACAGAGCTGTAGAAGGAACAAGACTAATGGAAGGATTGGTATAAAAGATAATGGGAGATTAGGCACAATAACCCCAAGAGGCTGCGCTGCCTCCAGACGGTTCCCAAAAAAAAAAAGATGTTTGAGCAAAATATAACTTTTCTAAGGCTACATTTGATCTTAAAACTTTTGATTGCGATCATTACCAAACAATCTTTTGGGAAGAGGTCTTTCAACGCGACAAACACCGTAATTTTTGAAAGAGCATAAACAAATATTTAGAAAAAAAAAACTAAATTTTTGTTAAGCAGCCTTATTAACATTAGTGAAATGACAAAATTATAGGGTATTAAAATACATGCTTAAAAGCTAATTAAATTAAACTTTGGTGTTTAAACAATGATTATCAAAAAAAATATTTGTTTTGGAGATTTGAAAAACCCATTTTGAGTCTTATTTTTTCATTAACCTCTTTGTCAATGGAAGGTCATATTTGGTGGAATTTAGTTTTATTGTTCTACTGAAGAATGGGGTTGTTTTATGCCATCGCAGTACTGATAAGCGCGAGTACCGGTTTTAAGATGTTTTTTCCATTATTGCGTGAACGATGTCCAAGTACCGAAACGTAAAATTACGTTTAATTGATTAGAGTACATTTGAAACAATTAAATGCTTGATTGTTAATCTAAAAAAAAAACGTATAATTAAAAAGTACAATTACAGTATTATTTATTCACGTGTAAACCTAATGCTTGATAATAATCCAATATTTTTTTGTATTAATGTGACTGGGTTGGTGGAAAAAAACTTCTATTTGCATGAATAATATTCTATTTGCAGATGCTTTTTGATGGATTGAAAGGTTTCACCGTGCTTTTCCTCCTATCATCAGGGTAGTTTAACAGTTTACAATCTGATTGATTCTGAGTAGTCTAGTCGAGAAGTATGTTTTCTGCGAAAAATAGTTAGAAGGCTTCAAAAAATATGAGTTATAACTCATTTGTCGCGGAATGCAATTCTGAGAAAGGCGTTTTAAGGATTTTTTCTGCCAATAAAAATTGCAATTGTTAATAACTAAAAACGAAAATGATTAACTAGAGCTAGGCGGATTGAACAACTATGCCATTTTTGTTACAAATGACCAGTCGAATTTCACAAAACGTTAAACCTTTACGCGGTTTTTCCAAGGAAGTTTAAAGGTGTATGGAAGCCCAATGCTATGGCCCATTCGATCAAAAAATGTCCAGCCCAGTATGAAAATAACTGTCAGAGTTGGTTCTGCGCAATAACAAATTCCACAAATAATTTAATGTGTTGCCTACTTAAAATGATAAATCAGCGTGAAGTTAGCCAACACATTATAATTTTATGAGCCGGAGTACCATTTTTTTTGGGTTATCAAAAATTCTTATTTTAGTGATTATGTTTATTAAAATTTTACTATAATTTTTTTTTTATTGTTTTTTTACCTTATAATATTAAAAAATACTGAGGTTTATGGTTTTTTTCTTGCAAATAAGGGTAACAATTTTTTTTAACTTTAGGGAAAAAATATTTTTTAATTTAAATTATGCTTCTTATAAGACGTAACGTTAGGTAACCGAATAAATAATAATATACCAATTTGAATAATAGAAAATGAAAATTTCATAGGAAATATTAGTGAGAAAAGTAAGGCAATCTTAACTATCTTTTAGATGATTTCCACAATGTTTGTGTATTTTGTGGATTATTAAAAAAAAATAAGGTTTACATTTAGGTACTTTTTTTTCTTTTTTAAAATTTAGTACACTTTTTTTAAAGGATCAAAAATTATTACTGGGCAGACCAGGCAAATTTTAATATATACAGGTCCCCCTAATTAAATGAAAGGAAGTACAATTTTTGGGCGGTTTTTTGGGGCGCTGATTACAAATCTAAAAAAAAAAACGGCAATGTTTCGTTTTTTGAATATTTTTATTTTTAATAAATTGGCACACAATATTTCACACCACCAAAACTTTTTTATGTTTATTTTTCACCTTTTTTTTTCACTTTTATTTTTTTAAATAAATATGGCTGCTGCCTTTGAACTTAAAAGTTCGCAATTTAATGGAAAAAAGATGTAAAATAAATAAAAATATAAAGGGTTTTAAAGGTGTTTTAACTCGACATGCTGTACACACATAATATTTAACGGATACTGTTAAATGGTTCCAGAACCAAAGGTTACTAAACATTTTTAACCACTGTTATTCTGTCTCATGAATGTTTGTTATTAGTGAAAGATATGCCTAAAAAGCAGTTAAAAAATTTTTTCACGTTTTAATGTACAACCAAATCTTAGGATCTTGGTGATAAGTACATAATACTATCATACAATGTTTGAAATTTTATTTTAAAAAATCGTGTTTTTATTTATTTAAAAAAGTTTTTTTTAAAAATAAAAAAAATTTTAAAAATATCGACCATTTAAATAGAAGGCAGTAAAGTGGCGCCATCTATTTTTCCATATTATATCAGATGATATAAAATGTTATTACACAATAATTTTAAAATTCATAGTAGTATCCTTTAATAAAACTTTTTAAAAAAAAAAAAAAAACAGTGAAGTTGGAATTTGACATTTGATGATGTAATTTTATAGATAGTAACAAAGAATTATGGAAACCGGCCCTGACCTACTATTCATTGCGCAAATTTCGCGGGGCCAACCCCCCTATTCCCGCTGCCCTGCACGCCTGGACAATTTTGTTCTACAGTATTGGGCTTTGGGCTTCCATACACCTTTAAACTTCCTTGGGTTTTTCTAACCTAAAATGTATGCATTATTTGTTATTGTACGAGATTAACCAAGACACTTGTTTCTGTTTTATTACCTTTTTAAAGTAAAAAAAGAATGGATGAAATCACCGATGAACCTACTTTTGAGGACAATATCAAGGACGATTATTATAAAGAAATACATTTACATATATTATTCCAAAATCCAAATTTGGCGGTCAAGGATTGTAAGCCTTCAAAAAAACAGTGCAATACAAAAAGGTGTTGTTGCAAAAAATATGGAATGATGTGCAACTCAAGATGCCACGGCAGTAACACTTGTGTAAATAAATAAGTTTCTTATATTGTAGTGTATACTTTTATATTATTTTTTACTTAACATATGTACCAAACCTTATTTTAAGTTGTTGTTTTTCATATTTTCATAAAAAATAATACCGCTAATAAATTGTTTATTCTAACCTAAATCTTGAGAAAGACAAATCATTTAAAATGATTAAATTTAATATTTTGCCATTCTCAAAAGGAATTTAATTACTGTTTAATCCGCCTCGCTCTAGTTAGTCATTTTGCAAAACGCCTGAAAATAGCCAGACTCGTTGCAGAAATATATTGAACTGTTCAAAACGCTGGCATTTTGCAAAACGCCTAGTCTTTTTGCAAAAAGCCGGATTATTCAATACGCCTGCGACATATACATACTTAACAAGATCACGCCGTAAAAGTTTTAAAAAATGGAATGCTTTGTTTATAATAATTTTATAACTTTGACAATGTTACTCTGATTTTTCATTTTTTCGTCAAAGTTATAAAATGATTATAAACAAAGAATTTAAATGTTTTAAACTTTTATAGCGTGACCTTGTTAAGTATGTATATAAAAAGGGCTGTACCAAGCAAAAAATTAATACGTCAATTTTATTTGAGCGTTTTTTTAATTTACAATGAGGACTAAAGTTTAAAACAATTTTGTTAATTGACAATTGTCCAACTTGATAAAAATCTAGCTTTAAGTTAAGTTTTCAACGAAAATAAATTCTTTAAAGTGTTCTGAATACATCATAATTTAAAAATTAATTATAATTTTATACCCTGAAAAAAATTATTTAGAGTGACATACTCGGTTTTAACGCCAAGCGCGCAACCAAAAATGTCGCGCGGAGGCCCATTTTCAGCGTTAAATAAAAATTATAAATAACGGAAATAGAATGCCGGATGTTAGAACTTTTTTATGGGAAATTTCCTCCTCTTCAAGGATCTTTTTTGCAATTTCCGCTATCTCTTATGGTTTTTAAGTTATCATCAAAAATCAAAATGGCTTTTTTTCGTTTTTTTGTTAATAACAATTGCAATTTTTTATTGGTAGAAAAAATCTTCCAAACGCCTTTCTCAGATTTGCATTCCTCGTCGAATAAGCTATCGCAACTATGTACCATGAAAATTAAACGTTTTAATGTTGATTATTACTTCGTGTTATTTAAATATTTTTGATCAGGTGCCCAAAATTGACGACAATGTTTTTACTTAGACAATATTTTTTATTTAATTATTACTGTACCGCAAATAGGTAGGTAATCCTTTGTTCGTATTCGAACTTATTTTGCACAGATAATAGTTGTGTATTTATTTATACCGTAACATCCGTCATATATTTAAATATTTGTGTGGAATTATGAGGTGCTAAACACTTTTCAAATAAAATTCTATTTGTGAAAAAAATATTTGAAGAGAAATTAGAGAGAAGGTATTTGATCCTACCCCCCTGGAACTAAAAACGAGGCCACGTTAAAAACATATACCCGTGTTGTTTTTTGTTATATAATTCTTAAAGTCCTAAAAATTATCCGCGATGTTGACTAATGGGCCAAAACCTTTTTTTTCTATCTAGGGACAGACCCCGAAGGCCAAAAGCATATATTCCATGAAAATGTAAAACCTAGCATCCCGAAATTTCCTAGTAGATCAAAAACTGTACTATTTTCCAATGAAAAAACAAAGCAAAATAATTTTAAAATGAAAAAAGCTAGCAAATTTGGTCTGCTATTTAAAACAAAGTATACTAAAATATATTACTATGGAAAAACATAGCAAGTAATCTAGTCGAGAAGTGTGTTTCCTGCGAAAAATAGTTAGAAGGCTTCGAGCGATAGGAATAGATAGGAAAGGTAATTTAAAGTTATTTTCAATTATTCAAAAATATACAGGGTGTCCCATATGGAACATCGATTTTTCTGTTAATAACTATTAAACTATTGATTGTAAAAAAATATATTTACACCATTAAATTCAACGTAAAGAGTTGCTTTGGAAATGTTTTTACAGAAACTCAAAATTTTCCATAAAAAAAGTTAACTTTAAAAATGCACTTTTTTGAAAAACACACTGTAACTCAGAAATGGTAACAGATATCGATCGTGCGGTTTTTACCATTATGTTATTGACGAAAATTGAGCTCCAGACACCGACATTAATTTTCATCTATCTCCTTTAAAAATGGGAGTTTCCCTTTAAAAGTGCCCAATTTGGCCCACCCTGTACATTAACAAAATAAAGGTTTCTACCTGTCATTATATGTACAAGGAACCTTAACATGAAATTTAAAGTAAGACAAAACGCTCAAAAAAGCAAACTTAATACTGAAAACAATATGATCGTAAATAAAATCGAAGAAACCAACAGTACGCGAACAAAACATAGGTTATGATCATTTGTTTATCATAACGTGACGTCATTCACTCTGACTGGTGTTCAGAACATCATGGCGGATTGTCGTATTTGGTAGTTTTATTTTAAAAAAATATTAATTAATTTCGCTTAAAATAATAAAAAACATACTTGTTTTCTAATCTTTTATTTACCTTTCATAATATGGTTATATAGTTTTAGTGTTTTATAGGCGTGCGCACAGTGGGTGCTGTGGGTGCCGTGGCACCCCCACTAGTCTGAAAAAGATTACTGTATTTAAAATATGAAAATTAATATTTGATAAGGTTCGATTTAAAAATTACACGCGAACGCACCTTCTCGAAAATGAGTATGGTAAAATTAAAATTAAGTTCCACAAGACGCCAAAAACGTTTAGAAAATATCCTGGTTCCATTTGTGGAACAGGAATTAGCCGCAAATATTGATATAAGTACTATGATAAACGAATTTAAAAAAATTGTTCCTTATGAAAGAAGAATGATTTTATAATAAATAATATATAATGTACTTGGTTTGTTATTATTTCATAAATATTTACCAAACATTCCTAAGAATTTATTCTTATTAATTTATTATTAATTAATTTTATTAATAACAATGTATTAATATCAATATATTGTTATTCATAGTTTTATTTACTTCATTATTATTATTATTATGATTTCAAGCCACACGGCTTTGCACTTCCTCTAAGAGGAACATTCAGTCATCCCAGATATCTTCGGATATCAAAAGGATTAAGCTCTGTGGGAATCCTTTCATGTTTTCGGGCTCTAGGTTCTCTTAGGTTCTGCTGTATTCCCCACAAATTTCCGGACAGTCCGCGCGGTCGCAAGTAGCACTGCCTTTTGCATAGCCTTATACAGATGTTCACCGAGGCCTAGTCCCTTGATGTTTTGTAAAAGAGTTTTTGGTATAATGCCAGTCGTTGATAAAATTATGGGGCTCGTTTGGACGTTATTCATTCCCCACTGTCTTTTTGTTTGTGTTTCTAGGTTTCTGTATTTGGCAATCTTTTTATTGTACTTCTCCCGTAGGTTGTTTTTCGGGATAGCGACATAGATCAGTGTTGTTTTCCTCCCAACTTTATCCACCAATGCAATATCTGGTCTATTGTGAGCAACAGTTTGATCTGTAAGTACAGTTCTGTCCCAGTACAATTTAAATTCATTGTTTTTGAGAATAGGTTCTGGAGTATACTTATAGTAAGGCAATTTTCCATTCTGTAAAAGCTTTAGCTTCTCTGCCAACTGTTGATGGAGTATCTTGGCTGCTGAATCGTATCTTTTCTTATACTCTGATGCTGCAAATGCTTGGCAACCCCCCGTTATATGCTGAATTGTCTCCGATGTTTGACATCCATATCTGCATCGATCGTTCTCTATAGACGGGTCTCTAACGATATGCTTCAGATAGTTTTTCGTCGGAATAACCTGGTCCTGTATAGCTCATAAAAAGCCTTCAGTCTCTGGGAACATCTTCCCCGACGTCAGCCAGTAGTTTGACGCGAACTTGTCGACATTTTTCTGGGTGACCTTATTGGAGTGACGTCCATGAAGAGGCTTCCCCAACCAGGCTTGCAGCTTCTCCTGGTCTGTTTGATGGAGTCTGCGCATTACTAATATTATTATTATTATCTCGGCACCCACACCAGCTTTACCCTGTGCAGCCCCAGTCATGCCTATTGTCAATTAACAAAGTTGTTCGAACTTCGCCATTGCATCAAAAAAGCTTAAATAATTGTCGTATAAATTTTTCGCTTTGTGAAGCCGTTCTTATATACATACTTAACAAGATATAACCCCATAAAAGTTTTTAAAATTTTAAACCTTTTATAATAATTTAATAACTTTGACAAAAAATGAAAAATAAGGGTAATATTGTCAAAGTTATAAAGTTATTAGAAACAAAGCATAAACTTTTATGGCGTGATCTTGTTAGGTATGTATATACGAAGGGCTCCACAAAGGGAAAAAAATTATACGACAATTATTTAAACATTTCTTTTTAATGTACAATGAAGACGAAAGTTCGAAACAATTAATTAGCAATTGTCTAACTTGTTGAAAAATTAACTTTAATTAAATTTTAACAAAAATACATTTTTTACAGTGTTCTGAATACACCATAAATTTTTTAATTCGTATTTAATACCCTAAAAAAATGTGACGTACTCGGTTTTGACGCCGAGCGCGCAATCAAAAATGTCGTGCGGAGGCTTATTTTCAGCGTTAAATTAAAATTATTAATAATGGAGATAAAACTCCGGAAGTTAGGACTTTTTAATCGAAAATTTCCTCCTCTTCAAGGATCTTTTTTGAAATTTTCGCTATCTTTTCTGGTTTTTGAGTTACCATCAGAAATCGAAATGGCTTGAATTGCATCGACAGCCAATAATTTAGCAAAAAAGTCGGCTTTATCTTTACAAATAGATAAAGATGACTTTTAAAATTTAATAAAAAAGATGCCCCAAATGTCTGGATTAATCGATACCAAAACTTCGCCAAGAAATTCCGTGCAATTTTAAAATATAAAGACACCAACCTTTAAAAGCAATTGTTCTTTGTGCAGTAATCTTAGGTGAAAGTAAAGATAATAGTTAAGTTAAGATATAAAAACTACGCAGCCAGCAACATGTAAACTATCTAAAAGTTACTGGGTCATTCTTAAAACAATAAGAAAATAAAAAAGAAACGAGTTTTATATCAAAACCATTACAAAAGTAAGTCGAGTTGTGTTACGTGCGAGACCCACATTTTTGGATCATGCTGTCTTCGCGTGAATTCGCAGTGCTCGACTCTTATTGCCAGGTGTAACGCATTTAATTTTATTTTAAATAAATAGTTTGCACAATGAAATTTCTGTAACATGTCGCACGCACATATAAGGTCTATTTCTATTCTAAAATATACTAAGTGACATAGAAAATGCAACATCAAGTAGGGGTGCTGTAATTTTGAGCATACTTACAATTTTTAGGTCTACTGATAAATAGAAAGTGATTAAAATTTAAACTTGAAATTTTGCAAAATAGCTGGATATCCCACCTTAATGGTAATAATGTGTCGAAGCTCCTCTGTTAGCTACACATTTGATATAGGTTAGAAATAGAAAAAAAAATACGATTTTCGCGTAGTAACGCGTCCATTAGACTTGATTTGATAAAAAGTATTTATGAGGGGTGCTAAATCCGAAAATCATCACGCGCCCACTTGAAAATTGGGGGAACATGCCCAAAAATGCACTTTAATGCAAAAAAAGTGCATTTTTCGCTGTTTTTACGTTTTATTCAAATCGTTTTTTTAATGTAAATTATAAAATTTGTAGATACCCATAAAAATGTAATATTTTATCATCACAAAAGCCCCATTTTAAAACCCTTATATGCACTTTTTAGCCTATGGTTGCATAGTATGCATTCAAAAAATATAAAAATTTAATAAAAGCATTAAATAAGTTACAATCCCAAAAAATTTTCCCTACTGGGGGGTTTTCTGGGTGCTGATTAGAATCGACGAAAAGTGAATATTAAAATTTGGACGGAAAATGGCGCGAAATTCAATTAAAAAGCCTGTTTTAAGTTTTTTTTTAATTCAAACGTGAAAAATTATAAAAAATTTTTTTAGTGCAATTTTTTTTTTAAATTCCCCCCCCCCCCCCTCCATTTCCCTTTCTCTTCAACCCTCTTACCCCTAGCAAAATTTTTTAAACCGTTTTTTTAATAAGGTAATAAAAAAATTATGATTTTTTATAACAAATAAAAATGGTATCTTTAAAAAAAAAAATTTTTTTTGAAAAAAAATTTAAAAAAGGTTTTTTTTTTAAAAAATTTAAAATCAAGAGTTAGTAACAGGATACAAATGTACACTTTGGGAAATGTACAGATACAGATTTTTAAACTTAGGGGTGTAAAATTTTTATAAGGGTTTTAAAATGACTAATTACGTTACAGAGGGCTTCTGCGATAATAAAATATTACATTTTCATGGGTACATATTTATAAATTTTCATAATTTACATAAAAAAACATTCGAGTAAAACGTAAAAACAGCGAAAAATGCATTTTTTGCATAAAAGTGCATTTGGGCATGTTCCCCCAATTTTTAAGTGGGCGCGTCATGATTTTCGGATTCAGCACCCCTCATATATACTTTTTATAAAATTAAATTTGATGAACGCGTTACTAGGCGAAAATCGTATTTTTTTTTTGTTTCTAATGACCTATTAAGTCGACGCGGCATTGATTTGATTAGGTGATTGATGTCTTCTTGGTGTATTGTATTCCAGGCCATCTGAATTTGGTTTCGTAAAGTTTTAATCTTTGTGGAGGGTGCGCTGAATTTTACAACCTTCTTCCCATCATATCCCATACACGTTCGATGGGGGAAAGGTCCGGAGATCAAGGAGGCCATTGAAGTAGATTTATAACGAACGCTTCTAAAAAGTCTGGATCAAACGATTCCTTGTTAATCCGAAGGTTGCTTCTCTTGCTTTGAAAATACCTATTCCATTTTCGTCCACTTATTTATGCAAGACAGGTTTTTCAGCTCTAGTTTTAATAAAAACTAAACAGCTCTAGCAAAAACTGAACCCAGAATCGATCAACTGGTACAGAGCAAGAAGTTGTTAGACATTATTTAATTATAAAAATATAATTTAACTAAATAAAAAATAATAATAGAATAATATGTATAATTAAAAGAAAACTAAGAAATGTAAAAGTATATATAGGCAATCTAAATAACTTTATTTTATTTCCTATAAAATTTTTTGTATCTTTTATAGCTTTCGAGATATTACCGATTTTTGTTAATTAAAAACGCTAATATCTCAAAGACTATAAAAGCTACTTTTTGGGTGGGAAATAAATTGTGTTTTTTTAAAAAGGGGCCCTTTTAAATTTTAAGGGTTATATAACTTTTTTTCAATGAATTTTTTTTCGAGTTATAATAAAAAACCTTTTTTTCCCCAGGTTTTTTTTAAAGGGCCCCCCGGGGGAAAAAAAAATTTGACAATTATTTTTTTTTTTTTTTTTAAAATTTTTTCCTTTTAAATTTTTTTGGGAATTTTGGGGGAAAAAAAAATAAAAAAAATTTTTAAAAAAAAAAAAAAAAAATTTTAAAAAATTTTTTTTTTCCCTTTTTTTGGGGACTTTTTTTTTTTTAAAAAACTTTTTTTTGTCAAAAAATTTTTTTTAAATTTTTCCCCTTCATAAATATTTATATAACCTTTTTAAACAATTTTTAAGGTTTAATTTATTTTTTAAAAAAAATTTTTTAAAAAATTATTTTTTGGGATATAATCGATTTTCTTTAAAACAAAAAAAATGTAAATAAAAAAAATTTGCAAAAATTTTTTAAAATTTTTAAAAGGCCTTTTTTTTGGGTTAAAAATAATTTTTTTTTTATTTGGGTTTTTTTGATTATAAAAAAAAAACTAATTTTAAAAATTTTTTTTGGGGTTTGGGGGGAAAAAATTTTTAAAAATTATTTGTCTTTTTTTTATTTAATATATACAATATTTACAAATTTAACCAATCCTGTGGCTATATTTAAAGTTTTTTTTTTGAAATTTTTTTTTTAATTTTAAAATTTTTTTTAAATTTTTTTTTTAATTTTTTTTTTTTTTTTAAAATCGGGAAAACCCTTTTTAAAAATTGTTTTAAAAAAATTTAAACTATATTTTAAAAAAATCAATTATTAACAATTTAAATTTAATTTTTTAAAAATTTTTGATATTTAAATTTTTTTTTTTTTTTAAAGGGGAAATTTTTTTTTTAAAAAATTTTTTAAATAAATTTTTTTTATTTTTCGGTTGGCTCCGCCAACTTGTTTGGGGTTCAACCCCTTTAAAAGGGTTTAACTAAAAAAAAACCAAATTTTACGAAACCCCCTTTTAAAAAACCCCCCTCAAAGTTGGAAAGTTTAGGAAATTAACCCCCCGCAAAAATTTGGATGAAAATGCAAGGGGAAAAAAAAATAAAAAAAAGGGGAAACCCAAAAAAACCCCAAAACAAAAAAATCACAAAAATTAAGTAACCATTTTAAAATTGTTGGGGTCCTTTTTTTAAAAAAAAATACGACCCCAATGCCTTCAAAATTTTATCAGCTATTTTTAAAGAAAAAATGTTTACAAGTTTTTATAAAAAAATTTCCCTTAAAAATTTTGGGGTGTTGCATTTTCTATGTCATTTTATTTTACAATTTTTCACACCCCAGTTCTAAAATATCTATAAAAGCGCTTACTTTAAAAAAGAGTAAAATAGTAAACACTATTTTTAAATAACAAACAGACCTATAGTGTCACAACAACGAAAAAAAAAACAAAAATTAAATAGTAAAATTGGCAACATGCAAAAATGCCCACGTATGTGCAGTTTTATTATGAAAATTTCCTTGCCACCAATCGGAAAATTTCGCACCAGTTAGTAACACTGATGCTAAATCAAGGCAAAAGCCAGTATCCATGTCATTTTTTTTATCAACTCTACACATTTTCTTACTATATAATGACTTTTTAAAACATTCAGAAAAAAACAGGTACAAGGCTAATATTTGAATGGGATGTTAATTGATCGACAAACATAATATACGGGGTGCATCTGTTGTTTTAAATTTTCTAAATCAGGGAGATATCAAAAAATAAAAGATTTTTAAGTGAAAAACCCAATTTTTTTATACTTTTTTGATATATCTCTTATTTTAGAAAATATAGCCATGGTAAGTTTTAATAGACGCACCCTGTATTTTAGACACGGGTAGAGATAATTTTAGGTGTTTACAATATTTTCAGGGTGAAACATAAGGAATATTTACACTTATTTACAATAGAAACGAGATAACAGTGTTTTTGTTTAAAAGCTTATTTTTATATTTTTTCATCAAGTAGGTCAATATTAATAAACACTTTAAAAATAAGTTGAGGTATTTTGATATTGAGATGCTCGAAATGTATTTTTATTAAGATTAACTTAAATATCGTTTTTCCAGGTCAATAAAATTTAAAATTTTTGGATGTTTTTTTCAGTTGTTCAGAATGTATCCCTGATTTCATGAACTAAATAAAAATCCCAAAAAGCATTAAAAAAGATAAAATTACCCTTTGACTGACCTTAAAAAATGACTGTATTAAAAAAGGGAATTTCAAGATGTTTTAAAGATAGCAATGGTTGTACCTATCCCAAAAGGTTCAAACGCAGAAAACCCCAAAATAATCAAGACCCATCTCTATTTTACCTATAATTTAAAAGGGTTTTTTGAGTCAATACAAAAAGAACAAACCTTGATCACTTAACATAAAAATTATTTTGGCCATTTTGGGTTTTAGAGCTAAAAAAATTTAAAAAAGATAAATTATTTCCCCTTTAAATAAAATTATAGATGGCAGAATGAAAATTGGAGGGGTTTTTAGCCCTTAAAAAAGATTGATTTTTTCCCATGGTTTACTTATGATAAACCAAAAAAAAATTAATTTTGATGAAGGAAGCGGTTAAGGATACTCGTACCTTTCTGAAGATCAAAATTTTTCCTTTACAAAAAAAAAAAATTTTCGAGAAAAAAAAATCAGCTGCGGGGAATTAAGGGGTCGGTGTTTGGCCCCATCCTTTTTTTGGGATTTATAAATGATATTGTTTTGCCGGGGGATAGTATTTTTCGCGGATGACAAAAATTGTAGTGATAAGAAAAGGCGAAGGTTGGTAAAAATGAAACAAGTTGAAGAAAGGCCTTTTTGGTTTTTGGGGAACACGGGTTAAAGTTAATGAAAATAAACAAATTTATTGTGTTTTTGTCACAAAGAGCTCCATGTAAAAAAGAATTCCCCAAGGTTCTTGGCTTTTAAACTTGACCAAACTCTTTTTTTAAACATCATATTGAATTGGCCCTAAATAAACTGGAAACATTCGTAATTAGATCATTAAAATATGAAAAAGCCTAGGACATTTTTATTAAAAATAAACATTCACTTTTGTCACATTGTGGGGTGGTCTTATTGGGGGGGGATTTACCTTTTTTATGGGTAGAGTTTTTGGGTTTGGAGGAAAAAAACAGAATAATTTTTTACAGAGGTTATAGAGACGATATTTTTGATATATTTTTAAAAAAAATGGTTTTTTGACTTTGCCTTCATGGGATTCTCCCTTTGGGTTTTAAAATATGTAAAAGAGAAAAATTGATACTTTTTATTTACAGGAAGACACACAAAAAATAAAATACTTTGAGACAAAACAGATATAAAAATAAATTTTTTAAGGTTTTTACCCATAACAGAATTTTTAAAAAATTTTTAAAAATTTTTTAATTTTTTACCCCACAAAAAAAAACGATGGAAAAAAGATGTTTCAATTTAAAGTTAAAAAAGTTTTTTTTTGATAAAAAAACCCCGTGTGAAAAAAAGATTACTTTTCTTTTAAAATTTCGGCTTTTAGTGCCTTTAGATTGTGAAAACTGGTCTGTGATTTAAATTTTTTAAATTTTTTTATAAAATTAAGTAATATTACCTGTGATACTTATTTTTTATGTTAGTTCAGGGTTAAAAAAAAGGTTTTTTTCTTTTTGGGAAATTTTGATTTTAAAATTTTAAATTTTTTTATTATAATAATATGTTTTAAACCCCAAAGGGTATTCTTTGTAAAAATTAAAAGTTTACATATTTAAAATTTTAATTGACATGTGTAAAAAAAAACCTTTTAATTTGGGGACAACAAATAAATATATTCTATTCTATTCTATTCTATGTAAGGGGTTTTTCATTTTAAAATAAACAGGGCTTTATTTTTTAACCCTTTTGTACTTTTTTAAAAAACGAATAAAAACCTCGTGGTTTTTTTTTCCCAGAATTCAATAATATAATCAGAAAAAAATTTAAAAAAAAAAAAAGAGAGTATTTTTTAAAAAGTAATATTTTTAAATATTTTTATTAATAGATAGAGATACGTTTGTTAGATACTTTTAGTAGTTTTTAAATTTATAGAAAAACGGGGTTCCAAATTATAACCCTTATTATAAATTGGGGGAAAACTCCTGGGGGAAAAAACAAAAAAAATAAGGTTAAAATTTTCCCTCAAAATATCAGTAAAAAGATTTTAAAACTGAAGGTCTTATTCAAAGAAACAAAAATTTTTACATATTGGGGAAAAAACACTACAATGAGAAAAAAAAACCGGGTGGGCTATTCTAAATTATTTTTATTTTTTATCCCCTGGTTTAATTACTGGGCGCAGTTTGAGACTTGATTGGACCCGCAAGATGAAGAGTAACCTTGGGGGACGGTTCAGGGGAACTCTGAAATATTTTGTTAAGTATCTTCCTATCCCCTTTTTCCTGTGATATTTAACACGTAAACAAAAAGGGAAATTTTGCTTTCAATTTGTTTCCCAAATTTTTAAACCATGAAAAGGGTAAATCCTATCCTGTTTTTAAACGATTCGGACCGATAAAGCTACGTTCCACATCGGGGGTGTTTAACCGACGCAATACGCACAGCTGGGCAAGACAAAATCCCAGGAAATCCAAAAGATTAAAACCAAGGGGGGTCTTCTTCATGTTTGGGGGGGCCAAAAAGGGAAATTTTCGGGGCCAAATTCTAAGAGGCATCCCCAACTGGGGAAAGATATGTCAATCTTCTTTAACACGATATTGGGAATTTTGAAGAGTTTCCACTGAAACGACGCAAAAATATTGGCACAAAGAACCCCCCCATGCTTTTTCGTCGGGTTTTGCAGATTTAATTTTGCCTGTCAACCCGTGGATTGGGCGTTATGGCACTATAAATTTGGGCCCCCCAATAGTCCAGATATTCAATTTTTGATACTTTTTATGGGGTCACTTAAAGAATGCTTTTCCCCAAAAAAAAGGGGAAAACAAACACGGAAAAAAAAAAGAGAAATTTAAAATTTTAAATTAATCGTTTAACCCGAACCTTAAAAATATCGGCGAGCTTAAAAGGCTATGAAGGGGGATAGATCATGTTTCGAAAATAAGGGGGGGAAAAATAGAACATTTAAATTATTAGTAATATTATAATTTTTTTTTAAAAAATTTTTTTTACCCCCATTTTTACCTCAGGAAAATTTTTTTTCCGTTTTTGTAATTTTTTGTTTTTTTGCATAATTTTTAAAAATATATCATATTTTTTTTAATAAAAAATTTGAACCCGTTCTTCTGCTAAAAACCTCATTATAAAACACCCCAAAAAGATTAAACTTTTTTTTAAAATTTTTTATTTGACAAATAGAGAAGTTCAAAAAATATGAGCGATAGCTCATTCGACGCAGAATACAAATCTGAGAAAGGCATTTTGAGTCAGTTCAAAGTCAGTCTCGTCAGATTTGTTTATCAGACTATGATGTAAGTGATGACACAATTTTTACTACCTTTTATAGGTTTTCAATGTCATTATTTAAAATTTTTAATGTTTTCAAATTTTCCTTCCTTTATAACATTTAGACAACAATTTTATTAAAATAAAAGTGTCTTGTTTATAAACATCCTGTTAAAATTTTATTTTAAATATTTTTTTTCCATTGGTTTAAAAATAATATGTGAAGAACGGATTTAGTTTTTTTTTATCTAAAAAGAATATATGGGACCTACACCAAATATAGATACCAGATGAAATTTGGGTTTATCGAAAGTGTTTTCCCCGGAAAAAAATGAGCTCATATAGCTCATGCGACGCGGAATACACACCAAAAAAGGGGTTTTTGGGGGTTTTTTTTAATTATAATTAAAATTGTTATTAACAAAAAAAAATTTAAAAAAAAACCATTTGTTTTTTTAATTAAAAAACCATACAAGAAAAAAAAATTTCAAAAAGACCCTTTAAAAAGGGGGGGAAATTTAAAAAACCTAAGCTCCGGAGCCCAAATTTTTTAATTTTAATATGATGATGAAAATGGGGTGGGGGATATTTTTTTGCGCGCTCGGCGTCAAAACCGAGTCCGTCAAAAAAAAAAATTTTTTTTTAAAAAGGGGTTAATATTTATTAAAAAATTTTAAAAAAGTGGTGTATTTAGAACACTTAAAAAAAATTTTTTTTCCCCGGGGTTTAAAAACCCAAATTTTTTTTTTCAACTTTTTAAAAAAAATTGTTAATTAACAATATTGTTTTAAGCTGTTTTTCTTATAGTACATTTACTTTATAAAATTTCAACGATTTTACGTGTTGTAAAACAGCCTTCAGCCCCCAAAACCCCACTTGAAACCCTGCTTGTCCAAAAAATAAAAAAGTTCTTCGAACCCCCCCAAAAGCATATCAGTAGAAAAAAAAGTTCAAGTTGTTACATTGCTGGGGGGGGGCTATCAGAAAAATCTGTTGCGGGAGAGTCGGGGGGCCCCAAAAAGTTCGGTTCATGTTTTTAAACAAAAATTTCATGATAGAAACGACGAGACAAAGGAAGGTAGCGGTCGTCCACACATATCAACCGAGGAAAAAAAACGAAAACTTGATAAGCTGCGTTCGAAGAAATCCTTTTAAAACAGCCTCTTCTGCAAAACTGGGGAAAAAATTTTTTTTCCCGGCCCCGGGGCAGAACAGCAGGGGGCTGCATCAACAAATTTTCGGAGCTTGGCCGTCGAGCGGTAAAAAACCCCCCTTTTAAAACCAAAGGAAATAAACAAAAAAGGGTTGGATTTTCCAGAAAAAACCCACCACGGAAAATACGTTTCTGGGATATGGTAAAATTGTGATGAATAAGTTTTTAGTCAAGTTTTTAAGGGGAAAAAAAGGGAGTATATAGACCCCAAATTCAAGATTTGAAAAAAAAACACCCAAAAGATAAAACAGATAAATTTTTGGGCAATGTTTGGGGTGTATCGGCGCAGGATTTGGGGGGGGGTTTGCCATCATATCCAGGGGGAGACCTAACCCCCCAATTTTTTTAAGAAAAAAACCCCAAAAAACATGCTGCCAGCGGCCTATAATGTCTATGGGGAAAAAAATTTTTCCCCCAGCACGACAACTGTCCGGGCCATAAGGCCAAGGGTCACCGACTGGTCAAGGAAAAAAAACCGGGGTTTTTAAACCTTCCCCCCCCATCGCTCAGTCTGACGTCAAAACCCCCCCCGGGAAAAATTTTTGGGGGCTGATAGTTAAAAATCCAGGGAACACGTTCAGCCCGGGGGAAAAAGAAGAGTTATGGGGAAAAACCCCAAAAAGGGGGGGAAAAGTTTGACTGAGGATTACACTAAAAAAATTGTTCCTTGATTCCTAAAAAAATTTGGGCCCCTTTTGGGTCGAAAAGAATGGAGCTATCATAAAATACTGATTTTTGTTTTATAGTTTATTAGTTGATATTTAATTTTTTTTAGTTTTCTGTTGTTAATAAATTTTTCGTTTATTTTTTTTTTTGTTTCAGCTAAGAAACATATTAAAAGGCCTGTGAACGTGACTGTGTACTTTAAATAAAATTTTTTGGTGAAAGCCTTTTAGATAAATTAAATTTTTTGAACGGATTGAAAATTTGCCCGAAATTTTATGGGATACTTAAAATTTTTTTAAAAATTGCCGTATAATTTTTGGGGATTTTTTCCCCTTTTTAAACGTAACAAGATCATTTGAAAAGTTAAAAAATTTTTTGTTTAGTATAATAATTTTATAACTTTAACAATATTACTCTGATTTTTCATTTTTTGTCAAAGTTATAAAATTATTATAAACAGAGGATTAATTTTTTAAAAACTTTTATGCTTTTATCTTGTTAAGTATGTATATAAGGAGGGCTTTACCTAGCAAAAATTTATACGACAATTATTTAAGCATTTTTTTAATGTACGATGAGGACGAAAGTTCGAAACAATTTTGTTAATTGACAATTGTGTAACTTGTTGAAAAACTAACTTAAGTTAAATTTTTAACGGAAGTAAATTCTTTGAAGTGTTGGAATATACCATAATTTTTTAAAATTTTCCAATTAATATTTAATACCCTAAAAAAAATTATCGCTCGACGCGCTAGGTCCACAAGCATTTTTAAAAAAGTTTTCCAGACTTACATGAAAATGTGAGCTATACAATTTGTAGCTTTTAATCTCAACTTTAAAAAGCCGTTTAAAAAATTCAAATCGGACCATTTGCCTAATATTCACGGCACTTGCAAGATAAGGGCCTAATTTGTTTATAGTGCGATTGAATAAAAACTATTAATGCGACAATTTTCATCTTTGGGCAGCTCAAAGTATATGTTATTAACTATCATTTCCCAAAAAATCAGCCCTTAATATTGAAAATTAACGGAGATACGAATTTTTGAAAAAAGGTCTGTTTTAAGCGTTTTTTCGGCTTTTCTCGGCACAAAATGGCCAAATCGGGATTTTTCAAAAGCCATTTTGTAGGTTTTTAAATTCTCTACAAACGGTTTTTTATGAGTAAGGTGATATAGCCAGTAATTGTTGTTATATTCAAAAAAAAAAAAAAAGCCATTTTTTTAATAATAATTATTGTTTCAAAAAACTAACTGAAAAAAAAATTGGTTGGGTTTTTGATTTTAGTAATCTACAGGTTATACTGGAAGTTATAGCCCAGTCAGATATCTGTTAACATTAATTAAAAAAAAAATCTCTAATGATTGGACTACTGTAAAATCATTCAAACGTAAAAGCACCTTTCCATTTACAATATGCAAAATATTTAAAATTATTTTTTTCGCAAATAAACAAAAACAATTGCCTGGGTGCGAAGGTAAAGTTTATATAAAAGTGTGTTTATTTTCCGCGTAGATATATAAGCGCGCATTTTCTTAAACCAACAAACAAATCAAATTCATTGACAGATATGATTATTTATATACCTTTATTATTTAAATGATCTCTTATGCCTAGATATGAACATGAGATAATGATTACACGGATTGCCGATAACTGACAAAAAATGCTATTACTATCTATAATTATTCTAAATCAAAATTTAAGGAGCAATTTAGAAAAAAAATTATTACTTTTTGGTTAATAAGTGCTTTGAAATGAAAATACATGTTGAGGACATCAGGAAAGTGGGTATAAAGATAAAAACACTTCTGTTTCGTAATATATTGCACTTACAAATTTACTGTTCAAGGTTTCGAAAATATCTGGAGGGTGTATCTGAAAAAAGCGAAAAAAAACTACAACTTCTACTGTGTGAACATCAGAATCCTCATTATATGGAATGGTTTTTTAATTATTAGTTTTATTTGAGATTTAACTAGAGCATGTATTGCTGCTTCGATCGAGGTGAAAATTAACCAAAAAAAATAGAATAACCATTATCTGTCAATTTTATTTTCAAAATTTTCCAAAATGTGGGTGTTGCTTTTAAAAATATCGAAAAAAGTTATAAGAAAAAGTTTTTCTGAATGCAATTTTTAGCCCACATAAAAAATTTTAAACGTATAAAATAATTTTAATTTTTTGTCCATTTTTTTGTATAATGCACCACTGTTTCAAAATAAGACTCAAAGCAAACTACATAAAACTTCTTATTTTTAATAAGCTTTATTTCAGACGCGTTTTCTTTGAAGTGGAGCCATATTAACTGTGTTTTTATAGAAAATCCCAATTGAGCCATTAAAATTTGGTGACGCGATAACACAGGTCCACAAATTCGACGCGGAATGCAAATCTAAGAAAGGCGTTTTGAAGATTTTTTCTGCCAAAAATTGCAATTGTTATTAACAAAAAACAAAATAAAAAAAGCCATTTCGATTTTTGATGATAACTCAAAAAACATACGAGATAGCGGAAATTGGCAAAAAATCGTTGAAGGGAAGGAAATTTCCGATAAAAAAGTCCAAACTCCCGGAGTTCTATCTCCATTTTTTATAATTTTAATTTAATGCTGAAAATGGGCCTCCACGCGACATTTTTCGTTGCGCGCTCGGCGTCAAAACCGAGTACGTCACACTAAATAATTCTTTTTAAGGTATTAAACATTAATTAAAAATTTTAAAAAAATTATGATGTATTTAGAACACTTCAAAGAATTTATTACCGTTAAAAATTTAACTTAAAGTTATTTATTTTATTTATATTTTGTTGTATATAAATAGGTAGGTATTTAAAGCAGGATATTTGTATACTTACATTAAAGGATTTTACCATAAAAATTTGAATGCGATAAAAGCTGTTTGGGTATCTTCAGCTAATTGTAACCACTTTTTTTGCCTTTTTGATTTGTTGGGGGCAGATATAAAATTTTGTGGTGTTCCAGAAAGTATTGGTACATTGTGGCATACAACCATTTACATACCATTTTGGCCAATAAATTGAGAAATTATTAACAAAATTCACTGTAATTGCACTGTTGTTAACTTGTTTACTTGCATATAACGTTGCGAAACATTTCGACGCCATTTTTAGAGACAGCGTTTTTAGCGCGAATTTTATAATTTAAACTTTAACATTGAGTTTTATTAAATACAGCAGATTTCCAGAAAATAAAAAAAGTATTTTGTTTGTTAATACCAAAGAAAATTTAAAACGGTTTTTCAAATAGTTTTAGTCAAATAGCCTACTTAAACTATTTTTTTTAATTTTCAATAAGGACGAAAGTTCGAAACAATTTTGTTTATTGGCAATTGTCTAACTTGTTAAAAAAATTACTATAAGTTAAATTCTTAACGGGAATAATTTCTTTAAAGTGGTCTGAATACACCTTATTTTCGTAAAATTTTTCAATTAATATTTAATACCCAAAAAAAAAATATTTCGTGTGGCGTACTCGGTTTTGACACCGAACGTGCAACCAAAAATGTCGCGCGGAGGCCTATTTTTAAGGTTAAATTAAAATTATAAATTTGGGGAATTTTGGGGATTCCCCGGGGCTTGCACTCTTTTAGGGGAAATTTCCCCCTTTTTTCAAGGTTTTTTTTGAATTTTCCCCCAAAATTAAAAAGGAATATAAAAGACATTTACGATTTTGTTCTACGGTGATCTATGGTCGCATGTAAAATGTGTGATAATCGGGAACTCCGTACCGCTAACAAATAACAATTCAGTGTCATTTCTAGTCACAAAGTCCATAATTATTAAAAGTACTCATCAGTAACAAACAGTGTTTAAAAATTAAAATCGCGTGGACGGAACGCATAATTTTATTGTTTTTAATGACTCATTTAGAGTCCACAAGGTTCCGACTTATTACGTAGCAAACCAAGGACCTTGCGTAAATGAAAATTCATAAATGATATTTTCAAATGATCTTTTGTAATATACAGTTAAAAAGGGTTTTACTTTTTATTTATTATTTATTATTATTTAGTAAGGGTGTAATATTAGAATTTTTTAAATCTTTGTGACAGCTCATGAAGGCTTGTATAAACCCCCAAATAGGCCCCCGGGGTTTTTAGATGTTTTTTTTATATATATATATATATATATATATATATATATATATATATATAGGGTCCGGTGGGTTTACCCCCATTGTTTTAAAAAAAATAAATATTACAAAAAAAAAGAACACATTTTGTTTAGTAGTTTTCCCAAAAAAAAAAAACCCAAAAAAAATGCATTTTTGCAAAAAAAAATGAAATTAAAAGTAAAAAAAATACTATGTTTTTAGGTTAAGTAAAAGGAAAAATTTGCGACGTTGTCGGATAAAAAAAAAAGTTCGACGGCGATTTATGATAAAAAAATTTTACAATTTAATGGGGAAAAAAACCAACGACAACAAACCCAAAAAACAACCAAAACTAGGTAATAGTTTGAAAGTTGTTGTTGGTTATTTCCCCGGGTTTTTTGTTTCTAAAAAAAAAATTCATTTTTTTGGAAATGGGAAAGAAACAACCTTCAAAAAATAACAAATTATTAGAAAAAATCTGGCAAAATTGTTTTTTTAAGGGGGGAAACCAAAAAAAATGACAGTATCATCTCTTTTTTGGGTATTCTTTCTCATTTTTTTTGTTTTCCCCTATTACTTTAGTATATTTTATATGGGAAATAAAGAAATTATTTTATTTTGGTTAAATGAGTGAAAAAAATTTAATTTTTTCCCCGGCCCCCTGTGTTTTTTAAAATGGTGTAACAAAAAAAATGAAAAAAAAAATTTATTTTTAAAAAATTGCTTTTTTAAAAAAGGGGCTAAAGTTCATATATGTATATATATATATATATATATATATATATATATATATATATATATATATATATATATATATATATATATAAAAAAATTTTTGGGTTTTAATTAAAAAAAAAATATTAAAAATGGGCATTTTTTTAAAGAAATGTTTTTTAAAATTTTTGTATATTTATTCCCTTTTCTTTTTTTCCTCTAAAATTTTTTTTAACATCTGTTTAGGGTTTAGTGGAAAAAAAAAAAAAAACTTTTTTCCCTTGAATTTAAAAATGAATTAAAAACCAAAATGTTTTTTTAATAGAACCAAACAAGGAACTTATTAGGGGAAAGTACATGAAACAATTTTAAGATAAAAAACCCCTTCGATTTTTTAAATTTGTACGACGTTGCGCATGACGTCACTGATGATAACAATTCTGCTTGTCGGGGTTGGGAAACAGTGTTTTAAAGCCTTTTTTTTTAAGTTTATTGTATTTTTTGGATTACTTATGACGTTTAAAAAAAAAAAAAATCATGCCCCTTTAAACCATTTTAAAATCTAAACAGAAATCGGAATGATATTAAAACTCCCCGTTTCGGGGGGGAAAATTTTCGTCAGTGACGTCAGGCGTGCAGAATGGGTTTTTTCTCATGCGCGGGGGTTTTTCTTTTTAATTTAAAAGTATCATGGGGAACAAAAAATCAGTCGTTTTGGATTTTTTAATTCCCCAAAACAGGGTGCCAAAATTTTTGAAATTTTTTTTTAAAACACTTTATTTTCTTTTTTAAAAAAATGACCCCCTTTTTTTTTTTGGGCGTTAGATGCAGAATTGAAAAACTTTTTTAAAAATTTTAAACCCCATCGAAATTTTAAAATTTTTAAAATTTTAAATTTTTTAAAAATCATTTTGGATTTATTTAATAGTAAAAATACTGGAAAAAAATGGGGGGCCACAAAAAAAATTTATTGACATTAGAGTTTCCTAATAAGGTTTTATTCCAAAAAAATTGGGGAAAAAATTACATAAAGGGGAGTTTAAAAATTTAAAAAATTTCGTTTATTTAAATTAAAAGGTTTTTTTTAAAAATTTAATTTAATTAATAAAAAAATAATTTACTCGAATTTTATAATACGCCCCAAAAAAGATTCTGTGTTAAATAAATCAAATGAAATAAATTGCTTTTTTTAGCCACCTATCATTTTTTTTCATGGTATTACTATTAAAAAATGTGAAAATGAGTTTTCAACGAATAACTTTTAATGTGTTAGAAATTTTGATAGGGTTATAATTAGAAATATTTTTTTTTTTTAAATTTTTTATCTAAGACCTAAAAATATAGGGGGGCTCACATTTAAAAAAAAAAATAAAGTGCTTTCAAAGTTGAAAAGTTTGACACAAATTTTTGGGGACACCCTGTACAGTTCGAATTAACCAAACATGACCTAAGGACTGATATTTTTTTACTTAATAAGTTCTCTATTTAGTTCTATTAAAAAAGAACTATGGGTTTTTTTTATTCTTTTTTAAAATTTAATGGTGCAAAACGTTTTTGTTATTTTTTTTTTTTTCTCTGAAATTACTAAACCGATGATAAAAAAATTTTAGGGAAATATAAATGACCACAAAGGTACCTAAAAAAAAAAAAATCCCCCCGTGACGTCCCTTTTTTTGACACTCTGAAAAACCAAAAAAACCTAAAAATGCACCGGGGTTTTAAAGGGAAAAGGTCTAAAAAATATAAAATTTTTTTAAATTTTGAAAATTATTAATAAGACGGGAGGTGAGCTGGGGGGACCCTGTATATATATATATATATATATATATATATATATATATATATATATATATATATATATATATATATATATATATATATATATATATTTTAAAAAAATTAATGATTTTTATATGTTTTTTTATCGTTTAAGATTTTTAAATTTTTTTTTTATAAGATGTTTTTTCAGTTCATATTTTTGTGGCAGCTAAAAAGTCTGTTATTTTAAGTTCTTCTACAAATTTTACACAAAATTTACAACTTCTAAAAATATTTGAGAAAATAATATATATATATATATATATATATATATATATATATATATATATATATATATATATATATATATATATATATATATATATATATATATATATATATATATATATATATATATATATATATATATATATATATATATATATATATATATATATATATATATATATATATATTATATATATATAAAATATATTTTTAATGTCCTGAAGTTTTAAAAAATGTTTGTAAATTGTGTATTTATTTTTTTAAATTTTTTTTTAATAGATGGTTTCCTTTTAAAAGGGTCCAAAAAAAACATAATTTATAGAAATTTTAAAATTATTTTATGTAAAAAAAAAAAAACGTAATAAAAAAAAGGTAACCACTGCCATATTAATTTTAGATCTAAAAACTCTGATGAAGGTTTTTTCCGAAACGTTTGTAATAATAAAAAATGAAAAATTGAAAATAACCTTTTAATTTTAAAATAAATGTGAACCAAAAGCCCAAAAAAATCAAATTAAAGAATATATATATATAAAAATATATATATATATATATATATATATATATATATATATATATATATATATATATATATATATATATATATATATATATATATATATATATATATATATATATATATATATTTGTATATATATATATATATATATATATATATATATATATATATATATATATATATATATATATATATATATATATATATGTATATATATAAATATATATATATATATATATATATATATATATATATATATATATATATATATATATATATATATATATATATATATATATATATATATATATAAAACAAAGGAAAAAAAAAAGAATTTTTTGTCTCCATATACCAGTACAGTGCAAAACTACTTAATTAATGGGTATAGATTTATGAATCATTCGTCAGGAATTGTTAACCTAGACATAAAATGATAAAAAGCCAAGACGGCTCAAAAGAACATTATTACGTCATTTTAAAACTAAAACCACCTTTTAGAGGTTTCGTGTTCAAAGATCATTATCAAATTCAGATACGACGCAATTTAGCCATTCTTGTATTGACTCAGACAAAAGAACTTTAAAATATACAAATCTAAAATAATTCTATTTTTCTAAGGGGTTCTTTAGTTTAACACTATTTCTAAATAGTTTTATTTTTTTGTCCATACGAATACAATTTTACATTAATTAAAATACAATGTTTAAAAAAAAATTTTTTTTAATAAATTATTTAAACCGCACTTAAGCAAAAAAATCGTGGTTTACTTTTCTCAAAATAAATGAAATTTGTTTGGTACTGAGATTAAAATAAAACATTGTAAATTTTTAATAAACTTAATGAAAATGATGATAAATGAAAATAAAAAATAAAACAAAAGAAGGTGAAAATTAAAGCATTTATTGATGAGATGTTTGAATGAAGATATTTAAAATACATACAGCTGTTTTCCATGAACGAGAACAACAAGGCCGATTATTTTGGGCTTAACACTTTTGGATTTTAGTTTACATTGAAGGACTAACCAAAGTCATAGACGCGAGCAAGCACACCCTTTTCCTGGGCATGCGCAAGAATCTTATACCTGGGGTTTGCGCGTTACCATGACAACGGTTATACGGCCAATGACATCTTTTTTCACATCTACAGGATGTTTTAACTTTACCTCTTCCTCGTACCTGGGTTTAAATCTAACCCCAACGAACTTTGTTATGTGGTTGAAAGTCCAACGCGTGGGTTTGGGCCTGAATATCATCTACATAGAAAGAAGATAATAAAAAATAAAGGGGCATCCCTATAATGGCCTTTTTTTCCCAATTTTTTTTTTGCGCATGCGTCAGTATCCGCCTTTTTTTTGAAAATTTTTTTTTAAACAAGCATGAAAAAAGGGGTTGAAAAAAACATAATTAAAAAAAAAAATACTAAAAAAGCATAGTTATTAAAAAAAAAAAGTAAAAATTAAAGAAAAAAGTGCCTTAATTAGCAAATGGTTTTTTTTAAACGATTATTATAATGATTTTCAGTACGAAAAGGAACGAAGAAGGGGTTTTAAAGGAAATGGGGGGAAGAGTGATACACGCTATAAATCATTTAAATACAATACAATTTAATTTAATATAACAATTTCCTTAAAATGTGGTGGGCCCCAAAATTGGGGAAAAAATTATAGATACTTTTTTTTATAGTAAAGAAGTAATGATGCCTAACCTCTCAATCAGCTCACTTTTTTTCCCTTTTTTAAAAAGTCCAGACAAAGCTCCCTTTTTTTAATTTTTGGACAATTAGGGGGTTCAACTAAATTTTAAAACTAAAGCCCATCAACGATTTTTTCCCCGTAAATGATTTAATTGGGGAGATAATACTGCTTTCCCCAGCCATTGTCGATCAAAAATTTTGAAATTTTAAAAATTTTGGCCTTTTTTAACATGGGACTGCGCTTTTTTGTCACATGATAAAAAAGGCCATTATTGTTTTGTTACTGTAGGAAAATTACTAGTCTTAAGATTAAAGCAATGTTAAGTGAAAATTTTAAATAATATTACGCAAAATAATAAGATTTTATTGCGAAATTAATCATAATACCAAACACCCTAACCCTACTTACATCTTTTCGATAATGGTCTAGTCGAGAAGTGTGTTTTCTGCGCAAAATAGTTAAAAGGCTTGAGGATTTTTTCTGCCAATAAAAATTCAACAGTCATTTCAGTTTTTGATGACAATTTAAAAAACATAAGAGATAGCGAAAATTGGCAAAAAGATCCTTGAAAAGCAGAAAATTTTCGATAAAAAGGTTCTGATTCCCGAAAATCTATTCCCAATATTTATTATTTTAATTTAACGAAAATGGGCCTCCGCGCGACATTTTGGGGGTTCGCGCTCGGCGTCAAAACCGAGTACGTCAAAAATAAATATTTTTTTTTTGGGTTTTAAAAAAGTTAATTTAAAACTTTTAAGAAATTATGTTGTATTCAGAAAAACTTTAAAGAATTTATTCCTGTTAAAGTTTAACAAGGTAGACAAATTTTGAACTTTCGTCCCCATTGCCCAAAAAAAAATGTTAAAAAATAATTGTCTTATAAATTTTTGGTTTAAAAAAAGCTCTTCTTTTTAAACCCAACAAGATAAAGCCAAAAAAATTTTAAAAAAAATAATCCTTTGTTTATAATAATTTTATAACTTTGACAAAAAAAAAAATCAAATAATATTGTCAGTTATAAAATTATTAAAAAAAAAGGGCTTTAAATTTTTTAAAATTTTTTTATGTCGTGATCTTGTTGGCGGGGACAGGGAGTGATGGGGGCCCCCTAACATCGAAAAAATTGGGGGCCGGGGGCCGGTTTAAACTAGTGCTTTATTAGTAATACTTTTTTACATTTCATGTCTTTTACAAATATATGTACAGATAAAAAGTCTACGGGGCAAGTCAGCTATAAGCCGGCTGGTGGTTGCTCTTGTGGAAAAAGGGCCCGGTCGGACGGAAGAATGAAAAGGTGGGGGTCCAATGGCGTATGTAGTGTGCTGTTTTTTTGACGCAGCTCGGGGCCCCAAAAACATGTCAAAATTTTAAAAACCCTCCCGGGCTAATAAGGAAATTGATTTTACTTTGCCTTACTAGTAAGCTATATCAAAGATATTGAAAAGCAATGTTTTTTCCCCCCAATTTTAAAAAGTTAAAAAAAATTTTTTTAAGAAAATTTTAAAAAAATAAATTATTTAATCCAAGAAAACGTAAAAAAGATTATGAAAATGTCAAAAAAAAAATTAACCCCGTTATAAACGGTAAAATAGCTTTCCTTTTTAAATTAAAAACTGTTAATTATGGGGGGAAAATAAATTAAACTAAAATTTAAAAATATTTTTAAAAAAGGGCTAAACCCAGTGTAAGAAAAACCCCCGGGTGAACTTAATTAAATCAAAGACAATTCTTATTTCATTAGTGTACCCAACTTTTTTTAAAAAAAGTTTTAAAAACCCCGGCACAAAAAAAATAAAGTGGTCTGTGCATTTGACCAGACTCATTTATCTATATCTTTTTTTGATGTGCTGAACCCCAAAACTGGGGTCCGTTGGGGCCCCTACACCCTTAAAATTTTGATTTTTTTTGCAAAAAACTCAAAAAGGTTAAAATTTTTTGTTATTCAATAAAAACGATTTTTTTTTTTTTAACTTGATCAAAAAAGTTTTTTTTGGGGGGTTACGCTGAATCTAAATCCGAAGTCTGTTTGGCTGTACACCCTTCAAATTTTAATAAACAGAAAAACGTTGAAAATGGCTAAACATTACATTTATGAAAACGAAATTTTTTTCATTGGGGTTGATCAAGTATGTTTTTTTTTTATTTTAATTTTGCCGAATCAAACCAAATGCGTTGGCCCTTTAAAACCCCCAAAAATTTTGGTGATTGCGAAAAACTTTAAAAATTCAAAAATTCCCCCCAAAGATTTTTTTATTGATATCAAGTAAGTAAAAATTTTGGGATGTATAGCCAGGCGGATTCCGCATTTAGATGGCTTATCGAAATACATACACGAAATACTGCAGTTTTTGCAATTTTGGTAGGGGGAGCAAAAAAGACCCCAAACCAAAACCAGGCTTGGGGTTTTTGGCTTGGTCGAATCTAATCTTGTCTTGGCCAAGGGCCCCCAAAAGGGGTTGGGGTTGGTCTTGGTCTTGCAAAACCCCCGGTCTTGGTCTTGGTCTTGGTCTTGCTGCAAGAGTCTTGCTGGTCTTGCTTTTTTTGGAGTAATAATTTAAAAAAGCAATCTTAAATAAAATATATATTTTTTTTTAAACTTACAAAAAAAAAAAGATGGAAAATATATTTTTGTTTTAAAAAATTTTTAAAAATACCAATTTTAACCTTACATGTACAATTAAATTATTTGACTAAAAGGATATTTTAAAAATAGGGTTTTTTTTTTACAGCGCTTCATTTTTTTGATAGGAAATATATAATTTTCTTTAAAGAAGCATATAAAATTACAATACCAAAACTCTGAGGGCAGAAAAAAACTTTTAATTTCAACCAGATGTGAAATTTTTTCCTGAAAATGATTCTGATATGTAAACATTGGTTTTTAATTAAAAAAAAAAAGGATTTGGGCTTTTCAGTTCAAAAAACCCATGTTCAAATTAGTCAAACATTTCCGTACAAA